>JAPYYW010003794.1:0-13485 GCA_030522545.1 Cremastinae sp. A BG-2022a | reverse complement strand
TAGAAATTTCTCGTAGATAACGAAAATGATAATTATTCGGGGCGAAATCCAAGAATTCATATTAAATGAGCCAAAAAATTGACTTTTGGATCATTTTTACAAATTTTTCAATATGATTTCTTGAATTGCGCTCCGTATAAGTAATATTTTTGTTATCTGCAGGAAATTTTGCGATCAAATATTCTATTTTAAACAAGACATGAAGCTCATAATTAATTTACAGAGCGCATTATACGAAATTGTAGGGAGTATACGCTTAGAAGAATTGCAAAACATCATTCAAACATGCCGAAAAGGAAAAAGCGGCCGCGCAGCGGCCGCGTTGCTGCTCGTATTAATATAATTATATTATATTATATTATATTATATTATATTATATTAATATTATATATTATATTAATATTATATTATATAATTATATTGTATTAATATAATTATATTATATTAATATTATATGAAATATTACGTACAGAAAATTAGGTAATTATATCAAAGTGGGGCTCCACGGAAAAAATGTTCAATTAATTTTTTTATTAATTTTACATGATAGGGGAAGATTGAATTAATAAAATGGCGGAAGTCCAGTATATAACCGAAAATAATTTAATTTCGCAATTACAAATTACAATTTTACACGCTCAAGTATGTATAATATAATTATTGGACCGTGTCACATATTAAAAAAAAATTTTCCTCAATGAAACAGGCTAAAAAGTTAAAGGGAGGTGAAAAAAGAAGCCTGTTTAAAGGGCAGCTCTTAATATTAATATTTAGAGTTCGCTATTCGTACTTTTCTATTTTCCATTTAAATAACATGGGAAAAAATTGTTTCTTTTCCTTTATTATTGTAGTTCCGCATTCGTCCATTCTATAGAGAAACCAATGACATATTTTTGTAAGAAATTGAACGCTCTACAAAAAAGTTCTCTTGTGAATTTTTCGTTGATCTGACCATTTCAAAGATATTTGAGTTCAAAGTAGAAATATCGAAAAATCATTGTTTTTCATTCATAAATCACTAAGTAGTAAGCAGAATAAAATAGGCAATACATATTTTTTTAGGAAATTGACTGATCTTCAAAAATGGTATCTTATGTTTAATCAATTATAGTTGAAGCGTTAAGAAGATATTCGTATCTAAAGTTGAATGTTAAAATTTGAGGAAAATGTATAAAAACCGGTTAACATCAACTTTAGATACGAATGTCTTCTTAACGCTTCGTCTTATCGATTAAACACGTCCCAATAGTTATAAAAAGATTCAAAGTTTCATTTATGTTTAAAAAGAAGCCTGTGCAAATTTTAGCTCTTAATATTAATATTAACAGGTGGCGCAAGCACTTTTCGATTTTCCATAAGATTAACATGGGAACAGTTACGTTTTCTTCGTCAGATTTTTATAAGTACCTATCGATACGTCAGACAAAAAAATTCTAATACTTTTTTGTAGAAAATTTAACGCTCTACAAAAAAGGCCTCTTGACATTTTTCGATTGGTCCACTCATTAAAAAGTTATTCCAGATCAAAATTACATTTTCCATTAATTTGGTCGATTTTTCAATATTATAGACGAATTATTAATTTCATGGAAAAAATGTGCCCCAAAATTCTATGTTACATATAAAAGTAAAGTTTCAAAATGCGTCATTAACCAATAGTTTTTTGCAATAATAAAAACGATAGAACACTGAAACAATTTTCGATATAAGTTATAGCTTTAAAATAAGATTTTTTTTTAAATTAAGAAAAGCGCATATTTACTGCTGCATCATGGTAAATGTTTATTCGATTTCATTTTTACTTCGAACATATGTTTTAAAATGATCGTTAAGTTTCATCTTCGATATTGCACTATCTTATAATTCGAAAAACTCTGAAAATGTCTTATTCATAATATTGAATACAAATTAAATCCATATTATGAATTTAAAAATAAAAAATACATCATTTTTTATTAAAAATGTAGGATATATTTTATCCAAAATTATAAATAATAAATGTTCAGTGCATTAAATTGAGGAATTTTTATAAATAATAACAACACGATTATTATGAAAAATTAATATTATGAATAAGACATTTTTAGGGCTTTTTAAGTTATAAAATTCTAAAATATCGAAGATCAAAGTAAACAACGATCATTTCAAACATGCATTAAAATTAAAAATGAAATCGAAAAAACCGTGATGCAACAATAAATGTCTGCTTTTCTTCATAAAAAACCCTATTTTAAAGCTAACTTGTATTGAAAATCGTCTCAAAGTGTTCTATTGTTTTTATTATTGCAAAAAACTATTGGTTAACGACTCTTGAAAGTTCATTTTATGTTTGGAACTTTGGCACATATTTTTTCAATGAAACTAATAATTCTGCTGTAACATAAAATCGACCAAATTAATGAAAAATTCAACTTTGTCATTGAATAACTTTTTAATGACTGGACTAATCGGAAAAAGTCGAGGAACCTTTTTTGTAGAGCGTTAAATTCTCTACGAAACTATGCTAGTACTTTTTAATTCTAAAAAAATACAATCAATTGAAAAAATAAGCAACAAGCACAAAAAGTTTATATGCAACTAAAAAAAAATTGAAATTGACATGAATGAAAAAAAAAAGAATGGAACGGGAAAATAAAAATATTAAAAGAAAAAATTAAAATTGACATCAACGGAAAAAAAATAAAATTATTAAGAAAAAAAAATTAAAATTGACATAAATGAAAAAAAAAAGATTGAAAAAAGAAAAAAAAATATTAAGAAAAAAAAATTAAAAATGACATGAATGAAAAAAAAAAATTATTTGAAAAAGAAAATAAAAATATTTTAATTGGCACTGACCTTAGCTGGGAAGTACCAGAAGAAGAGATTCGAATTGAGAGTTTTATTGACGGTCAAGAATCCAGCGTAGCTCGTTGTGCCGAGCGTTTGCAAGTGCACGACCCTGGCCTTGTTCCTGGCCTGGTCAAGTTCTCCATTTTCGATGAGCTGCGTGAGAAATAGAGGTTCCCCGGCGTTTTTGTCCTCCGGACTGGCCGCCGTTGCTTTCGTCTGAGAGTCGTCGCGCCTCGAGGCTTCGACGCTGTTCAAAAATATAATAACGAAAACAATTAAACCTACGTCGAGCCACGAATTTCTCAACTTCATCATTTTATTTAATATTTTTTTATTTTAATTTTTTTAATTAAAATTCTTTTTTTTATTTTAATTAAATTTTTTTTTAGTTAAAAATTTTTTATTTTCTTCAAGATTTTTGTTTTAAATGATGGATTCGCGACACCGCTCTGTCGGGAGTCCAACAGAGACTGATTCCCTCCAAGAACTCGATCGCAATTTATAAGGCGAGCCCCACGTGCCCAGCCACTGAGTTGCAATATATGCTAGTTATGATCTTGTCGCAAAACAAATATCGGGTCGACGCCTCTTTTAATTCTTTTAAGCTCACCTATCAATGCGGATCCCAATGAGCATTTTTTTTCTTTTTTTTAATAAGATCATAAAGGATCCCAAATTTATCATTTTTTCCAAGTCGTCGAAAAATTATGGATGCATGAGTGATATTTTTTTAAAATATGAGAATTTAATAAATTTTTAGTATTTTGATGATTAGCATGTGAAACAATATGAAAAAATCGAAGGCAATTTATAATTTTTTGATAGGAATTAGTTTTAGCATTGAAGGTCATATTTTGTATGATATTTTTAGTGGGAAAAAAGAAAAATATTTTTTTGAATTATTATCATTTTATCACTTGAATTCTATTATTTGAATTCGAATTTGAAAAAGTTTCACTAAAATCTTTAACTTTTAATTTAAAAAAGATGTCAAAATTGTGAATTTAAATGATGAAGAATGAATTAAATGATAAACGATTCAAAATAAACGCAAAAAAATACAGAAAGTTTCAATAACTTTTGTGATTTGGGTCATTACAGAATAAATTGATGCATTGAGTTGAAGCTTAACCATCAAAATAAGTGCAAAAATTAATATATGAAGCTTGATTTATATTAATTTCGTGAATAACATGAATACAGCATGAAACGAGTTAATAATTTTAAATTATGTGAAGCATCATTAATTATTTCTGTTTAATAAAGTGATACTTCGGTACAATGGAAATTTTATATTTTAATGAGTTATAATCATTTTAATTGCAGATACATCAAGTATGTATGCGCGATTTTTTTAGATATGAGGTTTTGATAAATTTTGTAATATTTTGTTCTTTAGCATATGAAAAAATTTCGTGCCAAATTTGAAATCGTTTTTAACGATTACTTCTTATGGAGAATTCGTAAATTTTCACTGAATGTAAATTGAAATATATGACTTCTAAATTTTTATTTATATATTTTTAGTAGTGTTCATTTTGTATAAACAGTAATTTAAAAAAGTTTTACTAAATTTTTTTATATAATTGTTCAAACAATAAAAAATGTTTAAATAGTCGTTAAAATATACTCAAGTTTCAAATTGATAGTCAAACTAAGTCTTAAAAAATTGGTAACTTTTTGGCAAACGCCAGAGCCCGAGAAGAATTTACTTTTTGCTGGGATTGTCTGTGCCATACATCCTTAAAATGAATTTTTATATAATTTTATACTCGCGAGAAAACTGTTCAAATATAATCAACAAATAGCTTAATTTTTATTTTAAAAAACTACATAAGTTGTTTAAATTCTTCAAAGATAATAAAAAAATAGTTATTTTTTTAATTACGATCACGAAGTGTCTGAAAGCTATTTTTAAAATTTTTGTTCTAAATCATGAAACAGCCAAAATAAGTTATCAAAATAAGAACAACCAAAATAATCGTATAACCGCGAAAAAAGAGTTAGATAGTTAAATAGTTAAAAATAAAAATATGTTCAAATAATTTTTGAAATTTTTTCACATCGTATAGAACAATGAAAATAATTTTGTATGTAAAAAAATAATGACGAAAAAATTGTACAAAGATAATTAGCAAGAAGTAATTTTTTAACGATCTCAAAATATTTTAAATTATTCAAAAAAAATTTCTAAATCATATTAAATAACAATAAATTTTTACATAATAGCATAATCACGAATAAATTTGTTCGAAAGTATTGACAAATGTCTCATCGCAAAAGAACTAAAACATAAATCGATCGAACATGTTAAATTAAAGTTAGACAGTGATAGATATAGAAACGTAAATAATTTTGAAATCGAAAAAAATTTAGTAAACGCATTGAAAATATAATTGAAAGTGTTTCATGTATATATTATTCACTAAATAAAAATGTTAATTTTTTTATTCAATTAGTTAAAATTTTGATTAAATGTTTAAGTTAAAATTATTTAATTTTTAAAAACTTTCAAAAGCTAGAACAATGAAAAGAGAATTTAATAAATTACTCACGGAAGCATTACTGTTTAGAAGGTATTAATGATCAGCTAATCAATCAATGGAGGAAAATATTTTTTTATCGAAAAATAAACAAATTTATCAATCACGTTTTAAAATTTCCTATCTAGATAACAATAAAAATATACACTATGATAAATTTACAAATTATTTAAAATGAAATGAACTTGAAAGCAAATTGTAAATGACTCTGATCCAGGAATAAAACTTCGCATAGATTGACGTCGTGCGAATTTTGTGCGAGTGCTTGAACGACTGTGGGTTTTTCCGCAATACTTCCAAGAACAGTTACAGTTTCCTTGTATTTTCCCAACTGTCACCCAGGTTTCTTAAACATTCGCAATTTTTATTCTAGATATAAAACAAGACCGTTGCAATTTTTATTTTTATAAATATGTATGGTAAAAATTGTATTTTACACAAATGGTAAAATTTTTTTCAAACAACACAGAAAAAAAGAAAGTAAGAGGATAAATATAGTTTCTTGCCATTATTATTGTGATCTTTCGGACTACATTAATTCACAATTATTAAGAAGTGGAATACGTACCCACAAATTATACAAAAGATTAAAAAAGTATGCAGTACGTAACGTAAGAAGAATTTGAACAACTTTTTAGCATATACGTGTCTGATAAAATGAGAAAAATAGTTTCTTATCATTATTACTATACGTACATTTTAACTATTTCTGTTCACGATTATTAAGATGTGGAATAAATTTACACAAGTTGTACAAAAGTTAAAAAAAAAACAAGTGCGCAGTATCGACATAAAAAAAGAAAGTAGGAGTTATTTGAACAGCTTTTTAGCATACATATGTTTGATAAAATGAAAAAAATAGTTTCTTATCATTATTATTGTGATCTTTATGACTATATTAATTCACAATTATTAAGATGTGGAATACGTACACACAAATTATAAAAGAGATAAAAAAGTACGCAGTACGTAAAAAAAAGACAGTAAGGAGAATTTGAACAAGTTTTTAGCCTACATGTGTCTGATAAAATGAGAAAAATAGTTTCTTATCATTATTACTGCGATCTTTGTAACTATGAGAAAAATGGTTTCTTATCATTATTACGACGTACATTGTAACTATTTCTGTTTACGATTATTAAGATGTGGAATAAGTATACACAAGTTGCACAAAAGTTAAAAAAAACAATTGCGCAGTATTAATATAAAAAAAAGAAAGTAGGAGTTATTTGAACAGCTTTTTAGCATACATGCGTTTGATAAAACGAGAAAAATAGTTTCTTATCACTATTGTGATCTTTATGACTACATTAATTCACAATTATTAAGAAGTGGAATACGTACACACAAATTGTACAAAAGTTTTAAAAAAAGTAAGTGCGCAGTATCGATATAAAAAAAAAGTAGGAGTTATTTGAACAGCTGTTTAGCATACATATATACACTGAGAAAAAAAAATTTTGTCGAAATAAACAAAATTCGGTTGTTCTGACCAAATTATTGGGTTGCATACGTCCATACAAATATTTTTGTACCACAACATAATATTTAGTAACTCCTTCAAACATTCCGATATTCCAGACAATAAAATCTTGAATGATTTTTTAAAAAATTTGGTTGATTTGTTATACTGTTGGATTTGAGTTAACTGAATGCAGTTTGATCATATTTACGTTTATTTCCTTTAACTAATCACAGGGTACCGATAAAATATAAAATCCACGAAAACTTTGTAGTCATAAAGATCACAATAGTGATAAGAAACTATTTTTTTCATATTATCAAACATTTTATCAAACATATATGATATATTAATTACATTAATTCACATTCACATTAATTCACAATTATATTAATTAATTAACATGATATATTAATTACATTAATACACAATTATTAACATATGGAATATGTACACACAAATTATAAAAGAGATAAAAAAAAGTACGCAGTACATAAAAAAAAGACAGTAAGGAGAATTTGAACAAGTTTTTAGCCTACATGTGTCTGATAAAATGAGAAAAATAGTTTCTTATCATTATTACTGCGTTCTTTGTAACTATTTCTGTTCACGACTATTAAGATGTGGAATAGGTATACATAAGTTATAAAAAAAGCCAAGAAAAAACAAGTGCGCAGTACATATATAAAAAAGAAAGTAAAAAGAATTGAGATACCTCTTTAGCATACATATGTTTTTGATAAAACGAGAAAAATAGTTTCTTATTGTTATTATTATGATCGTTATATCTATATTTTTATTCACGATTATTAAGATGTGAAATACGTATACAGAAATGGTACAAATGGAAGATAAAAAAGTACGCAGTACAGATATAAAAAAAGAAAGTAAGAAGAATTTAAACAGCTCTTTTGTATACATAATTTTTATAAAATAAAAAAAGTGTTTGTTATTATTACTATTGCGATCTTCTATTTACAATTTATTTACGATTATTGAAATGTCGAATAATGTATGTCTTGTAAGAACGATGATAACTTCAACCCACTGAACTGTACTAGATAGCATAGCCTTGAAGAGGTTTATTCAGATGTCAATTTTTTTTAATCATTGAATTCTTGATCTTTTTACATTTCAACTTTTTTGCGTACATTTAAAGGTTGTTGACCTCGTAAGTTGAAAAATATTATTTGAAAAATATACTTTTGAGAATTATTAGATTAGAAGAATATTTTTTAGGTATTAAATATATATTGCTCAGTTAAAAATACTTCTAAAAAATATTTGAAATTCTTCTGAATTTCTTATAGAGGTTATACGTAAATAGTTTTGTGACGTTTATAATAATATATATATTGAATATTTACACAGATATTTTGTGCCATATTAAAACGTGTGTAAATTTTTAAAAAATTTGACCATCTCGAAATTGAAATATGAATTGTATTGAAAATCGTTGTTTTTTTAATCTTTCAAATGAGCCCATGTTGAAAGTTGTAATTTTTTTAAATTAGTATTTATAGATTACTATATAGAAAAAGTGTTATTAAATTTTGCATATACTTTGGCATAATAACAAAAAAGGTTTGTTCAGATTTTTAATAAATTGTGTCATATAAAGTTTCAAATAATGATTTTACATTTGGTTCATGTATACTATATACATTCCAACGACAATCCCAGTAAAAATTAAAATTATTGATGCTCTATCTGTTAAATTCAGACTTCGCCTTTTTGTCAAAAAATTACAAATTATTCGAATTCCATCGACTATCAATTATTTAAACATTGTTTATTGAAATTTGAAATTTGTTTATACAGCAAATACTGTGTCACAGACCTTCAAACTTTACCTTTTTGATAAAAAGTTACTAATTATTTGAATTTATTAGACTATAAATTATTTAAACATTGTTTATTCAAATCTATAATTTATTTATACAGCAAACACTTTTAATTATTTCTATGAATAAATTAGAAAAATTTAGTAAAACTTTTTAAAACTATTATCAATAAGAAAGTGTACATAACAGAAAATACGAAAGTTTCAATTTTTTAAATTTATATTCAGAGTAAAAGTGCGAATTTTTTATAAGGAACAATGCTAAGTTTCAGCAACTTAAGAGTTTTATGAGTCCTGAACCATTCAGTAAAACATTTTCTAATTTGGCATGAGCTTGTCTCATACATAAAAAAGTTTAAAAAATTTATCCAATCGTCATATTTTTAAAAGAATTACACATTCTGAAGGATATGTTGGACAGACAATCCCAACAAAAAGTAAATTTAAAAAGTAAATTCTTAAATTTGTAAATAGTTTAACTATCAATTAGCAACTTGAGCATATTTTCACAATAATTTAAACTTTTTTTATTGTTTAAGCAATTAAATTTTAAAAAATTTAGTAAATCATTTTTAAATTACCATTTATAAAAATGAATTGTACTATACAATAAATGTATAAAAAAAAATCATAAGAATTTCATATTTAAAAATTTGTATTCAATGAATATTTACAAAATCTCCGTAATAAGAAACAATGTTAAATCTCAATTAAACTTTACAGTTTGATAACTCTTAACCCATTCAGAAAAACGATTTCAAGTTTTGTATAGGGGTGTGCAAATAGCGTTCGAATCGAATAATTCGCTAATATCTAAAATTATTCGTTAATATTGCGAATAATTCGAAACTTTTGAATAATTTGTTAATATTTTGAAAAGCTTTAAATAAATTGGAACTTTCTCACATTTTTTAAAATATCGCTGATACATCTTTAAAACGGTATGCGTAATGGAAAATTGATTAGTTATAAAAACAAATGACTATATTCATCGAGGTGAACGAATTGACGAATTTATTGTGATTGTTATGGAATTAGGAAAAAAAAATTTTTTAACTACTTGTGGTTTTAAAGAAATAAAAACAAGCTATTTGTTGATTATATTTGAACAGTTTTCGCGTGAATATAAAATCATCTAAAAATTCATTTTAAGCATGTATGCATGCACAGACAATCCCAGCAAAAAGTAAATTCTTCTCGGGGTCTGGTTTTTTCCAAAAAGTTGCCAATTTTTTAAGACTTAGTTTGACTATCAATTACAAACTTGAGCATATTTTAATGACAATTTAAACATATTATATTGTTTAAACAATTATATAAAAAATTTAGTAAAACGTTTTTAAATTACTGTTTATACAAAATGAACACTACTAAGAATATATTTTAAAAAATTCAAAAGTCTCATATTTTTAATTTAACATTCAGTGAAAATTGACGAATTCTCCATAAGTAATCGTTAAAGACGGTTTCAAATTTGGCACGAAATTTTTTTATATGCTAAAGAAGAAAATATGAAAAATTTATCAAATTCTCGTATATTTAAAAATATCGCTGATACATCATTAAAACGGTATGAGTAATGAAAAATTGATTAGTTATAAAAACAAATAACTGTTCATCGAGGTGAACGAATTGAGGAAGAAATTGTGAAAAGTTTGTTCAAGATTGAATGCTTGAAAGCTGTTTGTCATGGCCCTTATCTTATTTCATTTGAATGGTAAATAAAGTGACTTTCGTGAAAGTCAAGGCTGCTGCATCGTTTTGTTACTTGCACTTATTTACTCGGAATTAAAAAAATTGCGGTGAACGAACAGAGTGATTCCGATAACAATCACAATCGCTCTTTATATCTCCCAATTCCAGGACCAAATTTATCTCAAGCGTTGATCTTTATTTTTTTTATCGTTTTACGAGTTGCGCAAACTTTTTTAATTGGTGCAAATGGAAATTAACACTTATCTGGAAATAAACAATTTTATAAGATCTTTCCAAGATTTATTTTCGGATAAACAAAAAGAGAATAACACTTTTCATCAATTATCCGATGAGTATACAAAACGATGTCTTTAAAAAATATTTATAAAATTATGACACATGAAAATTTATTGAAAATACGAAGTAAAATTTTTAGCAGTGTGATTTTAAGTTGGATAAAAAATTATAATTTTTCGTTAAGTCAATATTTAAAACAGTTTAAAATATCAGTCATTTGATTCGTAGAACTCATTAAATAAATAGTCAAAGAGTGCATAATGAATTTTTATCAGACGTAAAAATGCTTTCTTGGAAAAAGACATTTTTCTTCTTTCTTTTAAGGTAACTTTACCGTTATATTGTTTAGTTAAAATTTTTTTTAAAATATTGATAAACTTTTTTTGATGTCGTGTGCACATGTGTCTTAATTTTTAGGAGGTTTTACTTTGCAAAAGTCAAGATAGTATTTATTGATAAAAATCACATTTTTTAAAGGTAGTTCTCTTGGTACAGTCAAATAAAAAATATTCATTTCGGTTTTTCTGACGTTCAAAGTAATCTGCGAAAATAAGTTAATTAAGAAAAGTTATTGCACATTGACTAAAAAATAACATACTCTAAATTCAAGGTCATCCAAAGTCGGGTATACTTACTACATGATTTAAAAAATTTTCAAACAATTTTATGTCATTTTTTTTGAAAAACTAAACAAAGTTTCTTTGATGTTATATAAAAATCTGTGCAAAATTTCAACAAGTTTTACCATCTAGAAGTCACAATATTGAAGGTTCAACATCGTAACATTAAGGTATAGTACAACCGCAAAATTGTGTTGAGAGAGATTTTCTTAAAAAATTATTGCACAGGTGTCTTCTTTAATGTCATATGAAAAAATGTGTCAAATTTAACAATGCTTCATCATCTAGAAATCGAGATATTATACATATTGAAAGTCGTTGGTTTTTCAAATTTCCCATAAGAGCCCATGTTAAAAGTAGCAATTTAAAAAAATTAATATCTAAATAACTACATGGTTGAGCCTTTTTCAATTTTGCAAACACGTTAACACAATGCTAACGAAGATCTGTGCAATTTTTGAATAAATTCTGTCTCAAGAAATTGCGACTGATTTTACATCAAGTTAACACATAAGGACAGACTTTTGAATAGACTCTGTCTCAGTTGTACTACCTTAAACACGTGCTCTTACGGAAGAGCACACGGAAAATCACGATTTTTAACAATAAATATCTTAACTTCTGCGTGGTAAAACCTTTTAAAATTTGGAAGATTTATGCAATTTTTCAAGGAAATTTTTCGAAATTCATTTTTCACAAGAACTATCTTAATCCCCGGTAGGCATACATGGTCTGTGGTATCTTATACCGTTTCTAGAAAGTGCTAGATCTTGCAGCTTACTCTATATTTCGGGTTTTTACTTGCACTTAAAAAATTGTACTAGGGAAATAAGGGATCCAGATATACCAAACGGCAACCTTCCGTTTTAGTTTCTCTTTAGTCGGCAGGTAGTCAAAGTTGTGCGTGGACACCATAGACCCATGTGTGTCTGCCGAAGTATAAAATTAAAAAAAAAACACAAGATTAATTCGTACGAAGAATGCATTTTATAATTTTTTTATCCAATTATGATAGATATTGTAATATGAATAAATAAAAGTAATAATAATAACCTAAACACGTTTAAAATTTTAACTATCGCAATTTCAAACCAAATTTTCGCAGTTTTCACTACAAAAATGTCACTTCTTTTAATTCTTCAAATAATTATACCTTTTTAAAAATTTCATAATGTTATATATTTTTTCTTCATCTGTTATATGTCAAGAAAGATGTCGTGTACTGCTATTTTCTTAAATTTATTCATTAAAAAGTTATGATTTTTTGAGTGAAATCGTGAATTTCTCGTGTTTTGCATCGTTTTTGATTAAATAACAATAATAAAAATTAATTTTTATCCATTACCCAATGCATGCTCTCTTTCTATGGATCCCAAACTACTCTCCTGAGTTTTTTCAAATTTTTTAAACGAGCCTAAGTACAGTAAAAAACGGTAGAACACCACAGACACATGTGTGCCTAGGGAAGTGCGCTGAATGTAGTGTGTCCAGGAAATGTTGGTAAAGCCTTCTAAAATTTTGCATACATTTTTATACAACATCGAAGAAGCTTTTTTAGTTTTTTTTCCTTAAGGTAGTTCTATCATTGCAGTAAAATAAAAAAAAATTTATCTTAGTTTATCTCCGTTCTATGTGGTTTTTCAAAAAAAGTTTATTAGAAAAGTTGTTGCAAATCGCTTCAAGAACAACATACTCAAAATTCAAGGTCATCCAAGGTGACCTGTACTTGTTACGTACGTATGAAAATTTAAAAAATCATAATCTTAGGATTAAAAAAAAACTAAAGGAAGCTTCTTTGAAGTACAATAAAGAGCTGTGAAAAATTTCAAGAAGTTCCACTACCCAGAAGTCAAAATATTTAGAGTTGAAGATGGCAATATTTAACACGTGCTCTTATGAAAGATTGCAAAAAATAGTGATTTTTGACAATAAATATCTCAAGTTCTACGTATAGTGAAACCTCTTAAAATTAAATATACAATTGCATACATATTATATCAAAGCACAGGTTTCTGCAAATTTTTAACAAAATCCTAAGAAAACGATTTTATGATAGAACTACCTTAAATCTAAACTAATTTTTTTTAAATTTTGTTAAGGAGGTATTATCGTATCATATAGTATCACGCATTCGTCTTACGTGTAAAGTAAAGGCAAAAATCATCAAGTGAAATTATTTCCAAGTTAATCTGA
>JAPYYW010003793.1:0-13488 GCA_030522545.1 Cremastinae sp. A BG-2022a | reverse complement strand
AAATTGTATGAAGTATACGCTTAGAATAATTGTAAAACATCAATTCAAACATGTTGAAACGGAAAAAGCGGCCGCGTTGCTGCTCGTAACAATAAAAAAGTGATATCATAAAAGTTTGAATTGGAATATAATATTGCGGTACCTTGAATCTTGAGGGAGGATTTGGCAGTGCCTAGGCTGGAAGTAGCCGTGCAATGATAGACGCCGAGATCGGTCTTCTGTAAGTCCTGAATCCTGAGGACACTCGTCGTTTTCCATTCCTCATTAGGATGCGTTGTTTCATTAATATAGTAGCGTCCGCTGATATATAGATAGAGATCGGAGGCGTATTGTTATCGGTTAGTAGGAATATTATAATGACAAGTACAGGTCAGGAACGAAGGGGCAGCTAATCCCGGTGGTGCGATCAATTAGGCAGAGAGGAATCGTGACAGCACGTGCAGAGACATCGCGCGCCGCTGATCATTAAACATTCCGCAGCGGTTCGTGTGCGAAGCACAACGCGCGCGTCATCGTGGCAAGCGATCGCGATTTTCCATGCAAACTGGCGATACTCGCCGAATAGATTACTCCTCGAGACAGTTTACGAGTGAACGAGCGAGAGGAGTTTGCGCAGCGCGATGCGATTTGCACGATTTGCCCACAAATAAATTGATTGCTCGACGGGTATACCCGGGAACGCACACGCGGTGCTCGTCCGAGATCGGACCCGGCGAGGGAGAGTCACCAGCAGTTTCCCCGAATGACCGCTCTCTCGACGCCCCTCTGTCTCTCACCTCGAGACGCTTGTTTATAAATGCATGCGGATAGCTTGCTTGTATACCAACCCGCTCATTATGACCCGCTCACCCGGCCTCGACCAGGAATTTATCGTTTTCGGTGACGCTTCGATCTCACAGGTCAGTGAGACGTTCGTGTTCAGTGGCGAGTTCAGCAATTCGTCCTTCACCCTTGCGCTCGGAGCAACTGCACATTTTTTTCCCTTTTATTACTAAATACAATTCATATTAGCTTCAATTTACTACATAATAGTATATTTAGAATATATTTAATATATAACTAAAAAGTATATTCGGATTTGTTGAAAATTGTACACGCATCAGAAAATAATTTTGTGCCGACAATCCTTGAAATCTGCAAGATTTAAAAAAAATGAATTTTTAGCTCGAGAATCCTTATCCTTTATTGTACTGTCACAAAAAAATGTTACTTGGTTAAAAAAAAATTGGACATTATTTTTGCTATTCTCTTTATGTCAATAATAACGAAAAATCTGAATTCCTTCGTTTCTTTTTTCTATCTATAGGGGTGAATAGGAGCTCTTTTTCTCCGCACTCTCGGAGCTTCTGGAAATTAGATGACTGTTCGTTTCGCGATATCATTCCATTTATTCACCCTTCCCGGCTCGTTTTGTCACGTGTGCTGCGTTCCTCGGAGAAATCGCACGGTATTCGACGTCGAAGCACATAAAAAGAAGCGCGTGTGTGCGCGCAAACACGCGGGCATCTGTATTAGAGGAGGTATAAGCAGGGGAGACGGATGAAAATAAGGTGGATAGCTCGAGAGCGTGGAGAAAAATGCGAGGGAGTGACGTTTGTCGACTATCAGCTTGTCGAAAAGAAAGGCGGGGAGAAGGACAAGAGAGGGAGAAGAAGAAGAAGAATCCAAAGAGCTCGCCAGGCGGTCGCAATAAAGATCGATCGACCGAACGTTTCTTTTTCAAACCTCAGCCACCCGGAATCGTTTCTCTTGTTTTATTTGATCTGTTTGCTCCTCTCGTTTTCTCACTCCCTCTCTGCTACTTTATTTTCAAAATTTTTCTCGTTCATCCTTATATATGATATAAAATACGGTGAGACTCTGCGCGACAGAGGCTTCGCCCCCATCGTCGAACATGAGATTCGGGGAGGCATATACTCACAATTTACTTTCAGAGAAATCCTCTTACTGACTGTCGGGGGCACTTCGTTTCTCGCAACGCAAAGATAAGCACCTGTTTGCCTACGGTCGGCCCTGGTTAGCTCCAGACGATCGGCCGTCACGTTTTGCACTGAAAAATAACGAAAATATCGAGCCTCCGGATGTTTACCATTTCGTACTTTATTCCGTCAAAAAAATATGAATACACGGCGCGCGTTCGACGTATGAGAGATATATTTTTTAGAAAAGATACACAAACATGTATACACACTCTGTATTTTTTTCCCGCTCTTGTATCTCGGAAAAAAAATGAAATAGAGGCAGAAAATAGAGTATTCTATTATTTTTTCGAAATATATACGGTAAGAGAGATAAAAATTCTTTCTCTCTTTTTTTTTTGCAATTATCGTTCCGTCTCAACTTCATCCGGCAATTTTTCGAGGAATCAAATGGTGGTTTTATGTCTGGACGTTTTTATCCCTCCATTTCTCGACGTCAATGCGACGGTGAGCGACGGACGAATGAAGGAATCGAATCGACGAGAAAAGCGGGTGAAATAAAACGTTAAGAAGCAGGACGAGGGGGGAGTCAAGTTTTACCTCCAACGAGCTTGTCACCGAGGCGTCTGATCAGGATAGAAGAGTTGGTATCCGCGCGCCAGGATATCTGCGGCGTTGGTCGGCCGGAAGCTTTGCACGTGAGCGTTGCATTTTGGCCTTCCATTACAGATACCTCGCCTTCGGAGGTACCGTTCATCAGAATATCCGGCGCGACTGCGAAAAAAGAGGGACGAAACAAAATTAACATGATTCAGAATAAACAATTTAGTCATGCATCTACTTCTTTGTAAAAATAAATTGCATTAAAATACACGCACTTATAGATATATACAATCTTCAAAAAATTTACCAGAATAAGTCTGATAAGATGAATTTACACAAAATTTAGTCATCCAACTGTCGCTTTTTAAATAATGTGACAACGTCAACAATTGTGATTGCCAGTATAATAAAATCATACATATACGTTGCCACTGATGTGAACTAAATTTGAGTCTGAGAAAAAGAGCTGCTTCGAGTGTTATTTCTATTATATTCCCGGTAAAAAGTGCGAATCCGGAGCAATAGTGTTGAACATGAAAACTGTGTTTAATCCGGATCCTCGAATGCAAGATGTTTTTTGGGTGGGGGAATTATTATATTGATACGCAAAAATGGAAATATAAAAGGTGGCAAGCGTTGCCGGATATACCGAATTCGAGCAGTTTAAATGCGAATCGCGTTTGCGAAAAAGTCCTCTCGGAGTGTATATATACACTATATATGTACCCGAAGCTCGTGAAAAGCTGGCCGCAGAAGATTCTACCGAAGGACCGTCCAAATGGTAAACAAAGTAGTTCCACCGTCTCCCCGGACTCGGTTCTTACCACTTGTATACTAATTAACCCGAATTCTTGGTATAAGGGAAAGAGAGAGAGAGAGAGAGAGAGAGAGACAGAGGAAGCTGGACGCATCTGGCGATCGTTACATCGGAACGCGCGGTAATAATCCGATTCCGGAGATAATGCCTCGCCAACTAACTCGAGATCGTAAAATAGTCGGGAAAACGTATAATAAAACGCAGAGGCAGGGAATAATAATAGTAATTTTGGTTAGCGTTTGAGAGCTCATCTTGTGTAAATCGGAGAAAGGAGCGACGACGACGCGGGCTAATGGAACGCACATTTTAATGAGAGTTTCGAGTATCGAGCGATTCTCACCGACAAGTCGTTATTTTGAGCGATGATCAACGATGTATATACAAAGAGTTCTGATTAGTACGAGAGTCGGCAAGGCACGGAGCTCGAGAAATTAACCGTCCGGAGCGAAGAGTATGAGAACAAGCAGGATATGTCCCAGCCCGTTTATAGGGATGAAATCCGTCGCCTGATGGTTGTATACGCACGTGCGCGCGAGTACAAAGTCTGCGGTCGAGGGTGCTTGGGCGTCAATTGGAAATTCTCTGGTATGCGCGCAGCCTGGCGAGAGACAAGGCGCGCGTTGCGAGGACGAGAGCCCCGTCGCGATATCGGGTATTCGCCTCGGGAAATTCGCGATTGTATCCGCGTGGTGTACGACAATATACGGGAGAGCGCCGGACATGCACGGGTCTGTCGCTGTCATCGGGACACAAAACGGCTGTGTGATCACTCGGAGCGTTAACCGCCGGGGTCTTTTGTCACCTAGCTGGAGAATCCCGTCGTCGCGCGCGTTCCGTGATTTTGGCTCCTTGAGCGCAACAACGCCAACGCGGGGACGCCATTCGACGCCGGAGAGCGGTCCACGTCCGAGCGGACCAGCATGAGGAATGCGTGACGCGCTCGCCGCGCGCAATTAGGCGATACCGCAGATAGCGAGGGACAAAGCAGCCGGACTCCGGAAAATAAGGAGAGAGAGAGAGAGAGAGAGAGAGAGAGCGCGTACACCGGCTTGTCATCACTTACCGAGGACGTCGACGCAGCCGACTTGGCTCAACATCGGGTTCGTGTTGACTTGGCACATGTAGCAACCGCGGTCGGACTCCTTCAGCGAGCGAATGTGCAGACGCCACGTTGTCTCGTCCGTCTCGTTCTTCGAAGTAACGTTCTCGACCGTCACTACAAATCGGTTCGAAGGAGCGATCGTTCGCTGGCCGATCGACAGGACCGTGTTGTCCCCCGCACGGAGCCAGCCCACCTGGCGCTGCGGCTTCGTTAACAGACAAATTCTCGTCATTTTTTTCCATCCATTGAGGTGTACACTGAGAAAAAAGTTTGGTTGAATCAATTGAACGAGCGGACACGGAGGGCGAAAGAAAGATTTAGTTAATTTAACATGATATTTTTTAAATTCAACCAAACATTTATCTCCGTGTCTAAAACAAAAGGCACAGAAATAAAAATTTAGTTGAATTAAATAAATATCATGTTAAATTAACTAAATATTTCTTTCGCCCTCCGTGTCCGCCCGTTCAGTTGATTCAACCAAACTTTTTTCTCAGTATACAATTTATATATCATTTACCATATATAGTATACATTTTAGAGAGCTTCGCGTTCTCGTAATAAGCGTCAATGTTACAATTTTTTCATAAAAGAACAAAATTCAAACAACTTTTCTTTCAACTCCCTTATATAATATACGAAATGAATGCTTTTACTTCACAAAAGAGCCCCTTATGTTGATTAATCAATCGGCAGGTTGAAAGATTCATTTTTATATCGTCGATGACAAATGGACGAGGACCCGCTCACAAAACTATATATACTATATAGTTATGTGTATATATTATATACATATATACATATCGCGAAGCATCGCGGAATTTCTATATAGGGGTGGGTTTAGTTGTGCAAATATCGGGACGCCGCCATAATCGAAACTCCATTTGCATGGGAGGTAAGCTATGCTCCGGGGATAAAGCTCAACGAATAGATATAGAGCGACGTTTATTTATATATATATAGTATATAGGTGTCCGTCGAGCCACACTTCGCATGACTCGATCGCTTTCTCTGTTCGGCGGTGGGCGCAATATCTCCGTCCGAACGAGTATTATCATCGGGCGCGATCGTTCTGATGCATATTCAGCCAAATGCGATTCATAACTGCGCTACGCGCGCGCATACACTCGCGTATTTATACACAGGAAGTCTTACACTCGACGCTGATGCCCGATATATAATTCTACACAAGTCCGTCATTCAATTCGCTTAGATTTATCCTCGGCGACTACGCCACGACCGAAACGTATACGACTAAGATCATGCACCGGCACTGCCCAATGCCTTTGCTCGCTCCGCTTCTGTACAATTGTGGTTGAAAGGTGTATACGATCGTGCGACTCGACTCTCGCCTCGTCTTCGGCATACGCTTTCGAATGACCGCATCGGAGCCTGGCGATGGCATTTCCGTGCTCAAGTATTTTCAAATCCATACCGCCCGATCAAGGATATATAGTATTATATGTGTGTTTTAAAATCAATCACTGAAAAAAGTTTATTTATGAATATATAGAAGGAAAAATACATGTAAGAATGTCAAAGGTAATGACTCATATATAATTTTATATTAGATATTAATGATGAGGATGAATTAGATATAAAAAATGTGTATATTATTCAGAATTTCTTTAAACATTAATCAGAATTTTAAATAAAATAGTAGTCAAATAAAAATCAATATAAATGGATTCTTCACAGCTCGAATTTTGAGAAATTTCAAACGATCCAATAAGAAAACAAAATCGCGATCATTATATCCAAGAGCATACGAATAAAAAACATGTAAGAATGAAAATAAAGAAGGCAGTCTTTATCCTCATCGCGTTGATGTATGCTGTCTAATTTTGAAGTATAAATAATACAGCACGTTTTGGTATTCATCGCGCGATAACACACGATGCGTTATTTATATATGTATATGCAGTGAACAATTCATCAATAACAACTGCTGTCTACTTTTTATCCCCTTCACTTTATTCGCCCATTGTAGTACATGGAGAATAAAAGGAATCCGATCGGGGGATGCTGACAGTCGATTTCAAGAGCACAAACAGTGAACGCGTTTACGTCATCATTCTCGAGAATTATCGCTGACCCTCCCTTTTTCAATTAATACCATCATAATCCCCGCAATCGTGAAAAATCTTGGATAAAATAGGCGAAACTATATACTCCAAACGATATTGTATTTTTCTTTATCTCCGTTCATATTTTTCGAGCTTCCGTATATAACGCTTTGTGCGCTTGTATAGATGGGCTTCTTTATAAGCTTTCCATGGTAAACAAGGAAAGAAAATTATCGAACGCGATGGAAGAGAACGTTCGTGAAATGGGAAAACACACGCTTTATGTATCCTCAGCACATTGTTTTTCCCTCTGATTGATATCGACGTTGCCTCTATATACATATTCGTTCCTTATTTGTTTCTATTTGCGAGAGACAGTTTCGTATATATCTTGTTTCAAACATATTCCACAGTCCTTATTGTATACATTGTGTTGCACGCAATTTATATATTTTCTTATGTACAAGCCGACATTATTCTGCGATTGTATCACAGAAAATTTGCGATACGCGCTGTCGCTTATTCTTTTTCCCCGAACAATAGACGGGTTCAAGACGACGGAAACGCGAAGTGTGTGCCTTTCTCGAACAAATGAGGGATTTTCGGATGAACCTTAATAAAACGGGAGTAAAGAATTATTGAAAAATTCAGGCACAGGTGGAACAGCAAGAGCCGGGAGAAAGGATGAGGAGTGAATAGAGAAAAATCTCAAGGATTTCCAATTGTATATGTTTGCCGTACAACAAACGCCGAGTAGATATTCTTCGGAGCCACGAGAGGAGCTCTTTCACAAGATCCTCGTTCTCCTTCCTCTTCTTTTCGTCCTACTACTACTGTACTATACTACTACTACCACCACTATTACTTCTTCTTCTTCTTGCTTCGTCTCTTCTTCTTCTTCTTCTTCTTCTTCTTCCTGTCCCCTTGGGTGAAATTTGAAGGAGCGAGTGTGCTTGATGTGCCCTGGAGGGAAAAAGAACCGGGTGGAGAGAAAAAGTGAGGGAGGAAAAATCCGACAGCTACTCGACGGATTTTCTCGTAAGACGCGCGCTCTCTTCTTACGCTATTTCTGTTTTCTTTTTCACCCGATTCTCGAGTAAGATCGAAGAGCAAATAATACGAAAAAAACAGATCAAACCGCTGTGGACTCGTCGAGCGTTGACCGTGACGGTAACGATAAAAAAGTAAAAAATAAATAGAAATATATCGTGATAACAGCTCAATGATTTTCCAAATACTTGTTTCCTTTTTCTCGGTAACTTTCTTGCAAACTTTCACCATCAGAGAGATCCGTACGGACACTCTTTCTTGCTTCGCCTCCCTCTCTCTCACTCTTTCCCTCCCTCTCTTCAATTTCACTCGACTAATCTACAGTGTACTTGGAGAAAAAGTTTCACAAACTTTTGTCTTATTTATAAAACATCGAGGAATCCGGGAAATTCTTGGCGATCCCGACGTCCCGAGGTATTTCGCGGAGCCTGCGGATCGTTCGAGCTTTCGAGTCGTCGTACGAGGCGGCATTCTCAGAAAAAAAATGTGTGTACCCATTTTTCTTCGGTAAATTCCCTTTTAACCGATTCGGAAATCCTCGACGGTATACAGGAAATAAGTCGAGAGAAGAAGGGAAAAAAAAGAGCGGCGCAACCGTTCCGTCGAGTCTATTGAAGTGATTAAATGCTCGAAGAAGCTCTCCCCGAGGGAGCGGAGCGGATTGTACAAATTTTCGCGAATGGGTAAAACCACAGTGGAAGATTAAAAGGCTCGCGGTAACGCGCGATGCGCGCAGAGCCTCTGCGCGTATATCAGTGCCAAAGGCGCTCTCGCGCTCGTTTTCTCCGTATATTCTTCGTATATATTATACATATAAATATATGTATATATATTCGCGCATTATATGCAAATATACGCCGTGTGCGAGAGATGGAAAGTATACGATGTCGCCCGTCGGTCTCCCTTGATTTTAGATCCGGCGCGCAGTTACACGCGACGGGAAGAGAGCCGCCGCCAGCTCATCCCCTCGTGCGCTTTGCAATCGTCAAATGTTCCTCTGGGATATATTATTCACAACGTCATACGTACTCTCCCTCCCTTCACCCTCCAACCCCCATATTTCCACCTCCGAACTCAGTTTTGTGCGAACGAGGTACGCAGTTGTCCTCGTCACGGAGAATTGGGACTTCCTCTTTCGTCTCTTTGATCTCTCTCGTTCGACAAAAGGATCAGATATATATTCCACTCTGAGCCCCTTAAATCCTCGAGCCCACCTCGATTCATCCCGGCACTCCTATTTTGTGCACGAATTTATCGATCCGGGCTGCAAAGTGAATAATCGATCTTCGCAGTGAATGCTCATTTATTCGCAATTTATATAAATAAACATGTTATCCAAGTTATCTTATTCTATATATGTACAATGAGATATAATTATATAAAATAAGATAATAAGCAAGTTTGATTAGTTTTATATAATGGATATGACAGGTTTTAATGATGAAATGGAGAAAACGTATAGTATATACGCAGCATATCGTTATTGATACTAAAGATAATTCGATTAGTTTTATAAAGAAAATATACGTTAAATATTTTATACTAACGAGCGCCAACGCGACTGCTTTTTTTGACATGTTTGAATTGATATTTTGCTGTTTTTCTATAGGCGCATTCTTCATGTAACTTCGCACAATGCGCTCTATATTCCGATTAATTGATTAGAGGTTTCATCTCTTTTTTTTCGTGTTTACGATTTCCGAACTATTCAGGTATATTTGATATAAATAATATAAAATTGTGTCGCAAGTTTTTTTCATATGAGCTGAGAAAATGTAGCGTGTTCGAGGACCTCCAGCCTGATTTTTCAAGAATCGAAAATAAGAAAATCTCAACATTTCAAGTGGTGATATCTTTTCGTGTCCTCGGCGAAATCGACTTTATAATGGGTAATTCTTGAAAATTTTCGCAACACGAAATAAATGATTCAAACATCAATTACCGAGGTCATTATTTCCAAAGAAGTGCGCTTTGAATTTTTTTTAATCAGTAGAGATTAGCCAAAAGTTAAGTTAATAGATTTCGATAAAGTAATATTATAAAAAACACACTCATTTTTTAATGTGTGTTTAATTATTTCGCATGAAATTATTTTCCGCGTAATAATAATATCTGTAAAAGTGAAACACATGTGTTTTGTCGGGTTGCAACCAATTTCGTTTTAACCGAGGAAAAATATCGTGATCGTATGCATATATCAAAGTGCAAAGACTGCATGCGCGCGTGTACACAAAAAACAGCTCATACATTTCGTGATCTTTTTTTTTCGCGGCGGGTATGCGGGAATACATGCACCCGCGTGCGAAATAAGTGTGCATAGGGGAGAAAATAAGTGGGAATACAACCCCGGCGAAAAGGAGCGTCAGAAAACGAATTATCGTTCAGCGAAGAAAAGCCTTCCGACCTCTTTTTTCAGGGAAAGAAAATGCACCCGGCGAGTATAACAGGGCTTGATTTTCTCTCGGAATTTCTCGGTTATGCATTTTCCGTACGAGATGGAACATTTTTCGGAGAGTGGTGAGTAATAATAATTTTAGAAAACGATGCTTTATCCGAGATTTGAAAAAAGCGAAAGAGAGAGAGAGCGAGAAAAACGACACATAAGCGGACAGAGACGGAGAAGAGGAATAATAAAAAGGAAGGAGAAAGTCAGTCATGAATTTTCGTTTTAATACGAGGAGTTGGCGAGCATTATTCTTTTTCCTTTCTTACTCATTCTCTATATATGCCCTTTTCCCCTTGCAGCCATTCAAAAATTGTGAGGTTCGGAAAAAAAGAAAGAGAGGGAGGGGGAGAAGTAATAACCGCAAGGATGAGCTGGACGAGATACGTGTAAGATTTCGATCGAGTCCGTGAACCTCGAGAAAAAATGTAAAGGACAGAAGAGTGGTGAAAGCGGTAACAGTCGAAACGCGAGTGCGACCGAGATAGACTCGACAGCTGACACACATTTACGATCCGTTTTATCACACCCCAAACGACCATTTCCCGCTTCTGAACTTGCCGAATATACACTCCGGTTGAAAGAAGCGGAAAATTTGTTTTCCAAACATGAATCGCGTCGCTATGATATTACAATAAAGGAAGGCAACAAAATTTATATAACAATTTTTCACGCTAAGAGGATTTTCGAGTAAAAATACCATTCGTTTTGTTCAGATCGCTTTTCCGCGACACAGTCCGATGAAGGCGAGAAAAATAAAATTGTAAAATTTTGAACCGCGCGATATGAGAATTAGAAGTGAGGAATGACGATTGATTAAAAATAATGAGCAAAGAGAAAAAAGTTTTGAAAGCAATTCGAATCGAAACCTGCGGTGAACGGTAAGACAAACATTGGCGATTAATTGCAATGGAGAAGCGAATCGAACAAGTTTGAGCGGAAGACGGGATTCACGTGTGAGAAAGCATCGCGTATATGATGTATACACACACAGACGATACTTGACGTGATAGCCAGGAGTGAAGAAGATCAAGATGAAGAAGAAGAAGAAGTAAGAAGAAGAAGACAAATCCGCCTAGGAGATAGAGACATAGATTTCCGGTATCCCGAGTTGAATGTTGGTGTTCCAAAGCAGTTTCCAGCTCTACACAGTCGCGGCTAGTCCGCGAGCTGAAAGTATATATAGGTGCAAATGTTAGCTAGGACGTGTCTAGCCATCGGTGTGATATTTCGAGTCCTTGGGCCACGAATCCACGTTAGCGCTAAGAGATTGCTCCCCCATACCCTTTTCATGCCATTTCTGGCCTCTACTTCCTCATTTGTATCTATATAGTGTCTAAGTGTCTGTATATATGTACATACACGATATGTAATATGTATCTATATGCGCACATACAGTCACACATATCCGTCCATTCACCTCAAACTCTGCTCGCTTCCATTGTAATCATGGAAACAATCATTCTTCTCTCTCTCTCTTTCTCTGTTCTCCCTTTCCCCTTCCCCCGAGCCCTTAGCCGAATTCTGGAAGCATCGAGGAAAAGCGTGCTTCTCCGTCTTCCATCTGCTCTTTTCTCGCTCTCGTCGCTCGAACGAGCAGCGCACTCTTATACCTACCATAATTTTCCTCCCCGGGGTTTCTCTGCCGGGAGCACCGGAGATACGTCCTTTCGCGTCGATCTCGGGGGATTCAAAGCGTTCGGATGTTCGCGCGAGCCAACTTGGCCGGGTAACATCGCCCCTTTCACTCGGCTCCGCAATCACCGATTTGTCTGAACGAGCCCTCGAGGCGAGTACACGGTTTAGCCCTCCGGCCGAACCGGGACTCGCGCTGTCTTTCTTTCTTTCTTTATTCTCGATCCCTCTGCTGTTCATCCAAAAGCTCATCGCTTCGTCGCTCTCCCGTCTGCCGCCGCCGCCACCACCTTTTCTGCAATTCCGAATCCTCGCGTTCATCGATGTCTAATGGGTAGCAAGACGAGCCAAGAATGAGCGCGAATTGGACGATGCGGGAACATCGCGGACTTTCGTTTTTATTTTTTATCCTTCGCGTTTCTTTCGTTTTTTTTTCTTTTTTTCTAAAATAATGTCTGCACTATTTTTTTGTATTCACGAATCTGCATCATATCGGCGAAATTTCTGCTTTTTCTTAATCCGTCCGCGTGTACGGGATGCGTATATATATTTAGCGCTGGGAATAACAAAAGAAATATTAAACAACAAGAATAATATAAGGGATGACTACTGGTCAGACACTCTGGCTCGATCACGAGTTGGCCGCGTTTCCGCGACACGTACATTGTGTGCCGGGAAAACAGGACGGCAGTCGTAATTTTCCCCCTCATCTTTTATTATTTTTCCTCGTCCCGTTGCCGGGCGTCGACACGACTCGGCGCTCTGCCCTCCGTTTACGATTCCTTCCACTCTCCATTTGGCGTCTCTCGTTCGTCACTTTACGATACAATGCCTCGGAGAGAACGCCGTCGCTTTATTTCTCATTCATCGGAAGAGACGCTCGCTGGGCTGTTTCCCTCTTCCTCGAAAATTCATCCCCTCATCCAATTGATTGTTATTGTTACGGCAAATGGACCGTGAATGGAACTCGACCGAATCGGCTTACAAATTTTCGCGATCGCGAGAGATCAATCTTCTTTGCGATACGATCTCACCCTTCTTCGTTCTGGCTACGCAGGAATAATAAGCAGCATCAGGCTCGCTCCGCGATTCTGTGTCTCTATGTTTGTCGAGATCCATTTATTCAACAATTTATCAACGGGCATTTTTGTTTTTTCAAAGATCTCGAGCACACTCTACGCATATTATTTCGCATACGGGAAACGAGGTCACACTCGAGATATCGCCGCGGCAACGAAAAAACTTTTGTGTCCTTTTTCTCTCATCCCTCTCTCTCTCTCTCTCTTTATGTTCTGCTCCGTCTGAGAACACTCAACTCGTCGGTACTTTTCTTCGCATTTGTGTGCTCGTATCATTGTCGCACACGGAGCCATACTCTTCCCGTTTATGTAGCCTGGATATATCTTTGTCCCAACGAGAAATAACTCAAGATTCTCTCGAGAACACTTTTCCTACTGGTTTTCATTTCTCTCTCTCTCTCTCTCTCTCTCTCTCTCGTTCGTTCCTTCCGGCCTTCCGTTTCTGTATCTCGAACCTTTCGAGGTAAATAGAAATAAACGTGCAATCTCCCTGTCTTTTGTGCTGAGTTCTGATGTACACGCAGCACTGTCTTACGCTATTTCTAGCCTTGCCGAGTATATACGGAATGCAATATTATGCAAATCCAAAATGCCGCCCTCGGAGGTATAAAAAATTTGTTTTTATCGTCACTGTTTCCGGTATCTCTTTAGCAAGAGACCGCGAACGAAAGATATTATACTACAGTTCACTACCCCAATAAGAACGATTCAATAAGAACGCTTCCCCGCTTTTTCGCTCGAGCGCTTCCCCCACTCTGACTCGAGTTCCGAGCT
>JAPYYW010003792.1:0-13491 GCA_030522545.1 Cremastinae sp. A BG-2022a | reverse complement strand
CTTATTTTAACGTAAGTCTCCTCGTAAGTCTGGGCAACGAACGGTGGGCTACCGACGAGACATTCGTAACAGAGAACTCCGACTGCCCACAAGTCAACAAAGTGATTGTGAGTCTTTCCTGCTACCATTTCTGGTGACAAATAATCCAGAGTGCCGCACATCGTGTGTCGCCTCGAGGACGGGGCGTGCACGGACCACCCGAAATCAGCTATTTTCAGTTCTCCTCCAGTTCCTAGTAACAAATTCTCAGGTTTTATATCACGATGGATCACACCTTTGCTATGGCAGTACCGAAGGGCATCAGCTAACTGATAAATGTAATTGGCTGTCCTGAAAATGAACAAATTAAATAAAAATAATCAAGTCTTTTATCCTGTATCAAATATTATATAGTACGTACCAAACTTCATTGAATCTTTTATTTGGCTGAGCATTCATCTCTTTAAATAACTCTCCTCCTGGAGCATACTCCAGGATCAAATATATTCTTCTATCGTCGTGAAAGTAGCCATACATTCTAAGGATGTTAGGATGCCTCAAGTGCGTTTGAATTTCAATTTCTCTACGAACTTGATGTTCAATACCAGCATGCTGTATTTGACTCTTGAACAATACTTTCATGGCTATTATGAACTTGGTTCTTTTCTCTCGAGCCAAATAAACATTGCCAAATTTTCCCTTGCCGAGACATCTACCAATGTCAAAATCTGTGAGTACCCATTTTTTGTCGTGTTGATGTTTTTTGGCAATTTCCTTGGACTTTTCATTCTGCTCCTCTTCTCCCTTGCCATTGTTTTCCTCATTCTCATATTTGCCAGTCTGCATTGAGACTTCTGACGACTTGCCGGGTGCCTTGGGTGGAGGCATCAGTTCTGCAGCACCCTTCGATACCACTTTTCCTTCTAAACAATCAGCATTCTGTTGCTTAGCCGACTCTATTTCCTCCATAGGTTTTTGAGACTCACCATTGTTTTGATTATTGAGATCAGTCAATACATTCCTCGATTTTGCTATACGTAATTGTTTAAAACTGCTCATCACAGTTTTCGGCGAATTGCCCGTCCGAGCTTGCAAGCTATTTTCTTTCCCTTGCATCATATTACACTGGAAGCTAAGCTTGCTAGAAAGTAAATTGAAAAATTCTATTTAATTGTGATTTTCGTACAGAAAATAGGTACGTTTGTCAACTCTTGTCGAGACTGCGTTTACGTTCGTTTCCATGTTTATATAGTTTTTAATATGGATAAAATATTTTCTTACCTTTCTCACAAGAAAATAATTGTGGGTTACGATGACAAATCTATTTACTAGTTTCTCGTCGAATTTTAATGTTGAATATAAAAAAAAAACACTCTCAAGTTTTATCAGTCCGCAGTCAGCTTCTCTGTTTCACTATTCTAAATACTTCGGGTAATGATTATTTCAACTAACTTGTGCAAGAAATTCTCGGGGCTCGGGAGTTCTGTACGTTCCATCATCCTCAGCTTCAAAATTTTTAAAATAACGGATGTTTTCCTGGTGAGCATAAAATACAAAAAATTTATCGAGATGTCGAACAGAACGGCCATATTTCTAACTTTCGATAGTAGCGCCGATAACTGGTGAAAACTGTTATTATTCAAACATCAAAACAACGAAAACAGACGTCTGTTGTTTTCGTTGATCAAAATTCAGAGGTTTATGCAATAGCATGAAGATGGCTCTACCAATTATTTCCATAAATTTTATCTGTGGGGAATGGGGAAGAAATTCACGTCCGTTCTGGATATTTCAATCAAAATTGTTTGATACGTTATCAACCTCCTTTTCGCTTTATGAATCGAGATTATAGAGTTAAACTTCATCATTCGTGAATTGATAAATAAAAAACTTGATAATATATGTGTTTTTAGTGCATATAATATATAGGCTAATTGACGGATCGGAAAAGGAAACGTCGTTAATCGATCGATCGGAGGGGAGTGAAGAGCAAAGTTGTTATGCCTTTCATCATATCACCTCGCGTTTCCCCCCTCTCTTTTCGAACAATCTAACATCGAGAAGAGGCGACGTATCGTATATCCAAATACATATAATAATCGGTTTTTTTTTTTTTGCATCGTGGTGCCTGGAAACAATTATACGTAATCTCAGTCTCAGGTCTCAGTCATCTGGTGCCGGTCAAGTGTGTTAAGCCGGAACACATCGTATGAAACGAAAGATGGATATTCAACAACAAATTGTTGAATTGAGAGAAAAATTCTTGAAGAAACTCGAGGACGAAAATATCTCTGAAGACCGTAAGCCGAATTAACACTTTTTTTTTCTCTCGTCTCTCTGCTCTTTAACCTGATTCACATATTGTTCATTTTTTCTCTGAACGATTCATTAAAAGCAATCTTTTCATGATAATTCCTCAAATTGCCGTATCGTTTGTGCACGAATGAAATACGTCTACATTATTCGTATTCATGCTTGATGTCAATCAGTTTTAATTAATCGAATATGCATATTTTTTTATTATCTTTAACGTGATTCGGTATAAATTTTATATTTGTAAAATCCTAATAAACGATAAATATCATTTTGTAGCAAACATATATGATAAATTGAATTTTTTCACAATTGCCAGGTGCTTTCCATCCTGATGATATTGCTAGGATTAAGAGCAAGGATGACTGGCTCAAAAGGTTTTTAGAACACAATGAGTTCAATATTCAAGAATCTCTCAATATGTTGTGGAATAGCTGCGAATGGAGGAGAAAAGTTGGTGCAAACGGTATATTTAAAAAAAATATATAAAGAACATTCAATATTCATGCACTTGGAGGAGTGATGTAACTTGGAGAGTTTCAACAAGTTCAAAGTGTAACTCATTTAACTTGCAGATATTTCTGAGGATAACGTCAAGAGAGATTACTTGGAGGATGGAGTGTTCTTTGGGTATGGAAAGGACAAAGATGGCAAGACTCTTTTTATCATAAAGTCCAAGCTTCATACAAAAGGAGCTAGAGATTTTGGAGAACTTCAGAGATGTATTATTTACTGGTTTGAAAGATTGCAAAGGTGAGATTAATACACTTACATTTTCAGATAGTCACATTATTGTAGCAAAATCCAAGAGATGTTTTTTAAAAAATTACTATCAGCTCTAGTCAATATGCCAAATATCACCATTGTATTATTTCTGACTACCCCATCAACAAAATTATTGATAAATTAATTACCAGAACTCTGTCGTTTTTGCAATCAAAGCATCATGATGATACATATCAAGATTCTCACTTCTGCCCACTATAAAACTCTGTGCATGTGTTTAACTGTATGAATTTTACAAAGGATTGAATCAAAATATACTCCCAAGAACGTGATTATCTGAAAAAGAGTAGGCTCTGAGTAAGTAATTTTGAGAATATTGTTGTTACGCGGGAGTAAATGCTCGGGTGTGTGACAGATATCTAGATACTTCACCATATTGAAATTGCGACGTAAAACCGCCAAATACAAATGCGCCTTCAGTTTGAACTCATTTTCCATGTTTTTTTAAGTTTTTTATTTTATTTTATTCAATGGGTTTTCTAAATGTCCTTTTTTTCGATTTTCCGATTTTTAATCTTGAACAAATTTTCTTCTTAATAATAATAATTGAAGAAAAAAAAACTTATATTTCAGAGAAGGAAATGGCAATCAAATATCTTTGTTCTTTGATATGGTTGACGCTGGCGTATCAAATTTGGACATGGACCTATCAAAGTATCTGATAGGCCTCTTCAAGGATTATTATCCAAATTTCTTAAATTACATTATAATATTGGACATGTCGTGGGTTTTGAATGCCGCATTCAAGATAATAAAATCGTGGCTCCCAGATAAAGCAATCCCGAAAATAAAATTCGTCAATAAGACGACGCTCAAAGAATTCGTCGATCCTAGCGATGCTCTCAAATGTTGGGGTGGAACCAACGATTATACTTTTACGTTCATACCGGAAGCGAGATCGAGCAATCTTGCGATAAACGGCCAAATTGAGAACAAAAAAGTTCATTTTGAGGGTTCACCTCTGACGGAAGATGCTCCGAGCTCGTTCGCTGCCCAAAGCAACGAGAGTTCTCGTAAGTCGAAGAAAAATACATATTAAAAAAAAACGCAATATGTATTTAATGCTTATTATGTTTATAGTACTATCCATAACGCCGGAAATGATCTGCATGGTAAAAGTGGGCCCAGAAGTCATTGGTACTATAACATTGACGAATTTGACGTCGGACAAGCATTTGTCGTACAAAGTAATAAAAATTAAAATAATATTCAAATATGAAGCATAGAACCGTTCGTGATGTTTCAAGTTTGAGATTCGTTCCAGATAAAAACTACGGCACCCGAAAAGTTCAGAGTTCGTCGAAGTGCTGGTATACTTTCCCCTGGTCAGGCTGCACAAGTTACCGTAACTCTGCAACCTGGTTACACTCTTCGTGCATTGCTGCAAAATAAGTTTCTAGTCATGTGCGTTCCTATAAAAGATCCTCAAATAACTGCTGAGGATCTGGCTGAGTTTTGGAAGGTAAGAAAAAATATTGGGCTTGCTGATGAAAGTTATCAAGAAAAAAAAAACGCATGAAATTTTTTGAGTTTTTAGGTAAACGGACAAAACGCCGAATTGCATCGTATCTGGTGTCGAGATGGAACGACGGATCCCGCATCGAGCATGTCCTCCCCAACGACCGGCAATGATCGTACTCTGGAGTCTGTTTTCACAAAACTGAGCAAGTTGGAAGAAATGAACAGCAAGCTTCACAAAGATCTAGCAACAGTGAAAAATTTACTCCTACTCTCTATCATAATGATTGTTTTCACGTCCGCTCTAATGGTATACGTATTGAAAACCGACGAGAGAGATTTGAGCGACGATCAGAGCTGCCATATACATCGAGGATAACACAGAGCCGCCTGTAATTGTCAGTTATTATGAGTGGCTCCTTCAGTTTCTGCCTTTCAAAGAGAAGATGCCAACTTTTTTATTTTTCGTTTCCATCGTTTTCCATCAATTCTATGTAAATAATCTCGTAGAATTCCTCAATCATTCCTTTTTTTAAACCAATGGGAGAAAATATATTTTTTTGTTTGTTTACAATTTCTCGTTTGTGGATAGTCTTGAGAGAATCAAACAGAATGGCTGAAAAAGTTTTTTAAATGTCAAATCTATACACAATCCAAATCCTGAGTGAAAATGAGCGTGCTTTGAAATATTTTTGTAAGCTTTTGTATTTCTAATCTAAACTATATGTATATACATATATATATCTACACTGTTACTCATGTTTTAAGGTATGCACAACGTGTTTTGTGAGTTGAACTTTTCTATGATAAAAAAGTGCATGTTCCTGTCATGAAGAAAAGACAAGAATCTAATATAGAAATGATTGTGTGAAAAAAAGTTGAGGAAAAGATGTTGAGATATTGCATCGCGTATTTCGTTTAAAATTATTTATGTTGATGGAACAGCTTGAAGAGGATAACCCAACAAAAATAGCCCTTTGCGCAATAACTTTATTCCTACGTTTCTTTTGTTACGTTCAAATGAGAAGAATTTATGTTGAACAATAAAAAAATGTTTCTTTTTTTGTTTGTTGTACATATTATCAGTTTTTCGAAAATTCATCAATATTTCCCGTATTTGGGTGAGCATAAAAACAGATACACAGTCCAACTGGAAAAAGATATATTTTATTAATCTGAGAGAGGAAGGGGGGAGATGGGGATAACGAGTTTCCCCATTACGCCAAGCTACTCTGACTTCTCGTTTGGACAAGTCGCGGCAATCGGCCATACTTTCCCGCCCTTTTCGAGTGGCGTCATTTTTTCTCCCCTCCATGGCGAATCGACGCGTCCTCTGGCTGATGCGAGTGCGATCAGTGCGCGCGTTGACTGTACGGCACACATTTTTTTACTACGCGGGCACTATTTTTCCCCTGCATACATCAGTTTCAACGTTTTTCTAATAATTTCACCAAAAAAAAGCTCTGACGACGATGCATATTTGGTATATACAATTAGAGAAAATGTTGAATTATTTCCCTGGCAGTTGGGAACTTAATTATTGAAATAATCGAAGGGCATTGAAAACATACATGTTGATGGAAATTGAAGTGAGAATCCGCGTGGCACATGCCAGAGAGAAAACTGAAAGAGAGGGGAGGGAAACGCGTATGCGCAGTATCGAATGCGCGAGCATTTTGAACTTTTCGCAGGAGCGCATAGATATTGAATATATAGAGAGACAAAGAGTAAGCGGCCATTTTGAAGAGGTATCTCTCTTCCTCTTACACAACGCCCTCTCGACTCTCGAACGAATAAACGAGGTAAGGCGCGCGCGAGCGATTATAATATTTCGGGGCTCCCCCTTGCGTGTGTGTTTGTATGCGTATGTGTTTAACCGACAAAAATTGCGACGCGGCTGGGAGGAAAGAGAAAAAAAATCTCTCGTCGCGTTATTCGCGAGAGTACACTTACGTAAAATAGTGTGGAATTTTTTTAGCTTTTTTTCCTTTCGGTTAAATCGTATGCGACAATACCGTGTGGTGTGTGCGCTCAAATAGCGAGGAACGGAAGAGTTTCGAGGTGAGTCCGCGTTGATATAGCGCCTCTTTGCACGGGAAAGACGACACGGCGGCGGTGACGACGACGACGAGAACGACGACGACGACGACGACGGCGGCGGCGATGTACGTGAACGAAAAATCTCTTTTAGGCGTCCTCCATATTGATGACAGCGCCGACAGTGATAATTTTGTGAAATTTTTGTCGTTAATGCCCCCTTGTGTCCTGAAATTGAAAGCAACTCGGTCCGTTTGCGTGTATTGTGTTTTTTTCGCTACAAATGCTGGCCACTGCGGCCAACAGAATGCGCGCTTCCATTTATGACCAAATTTGAGAAAATGTTGCCACGATCTTTGGCTTCTTTGCGGAACTCTCGAGCCACCGCGATCCTCGTCGTCATCTCCGGGGCATCCATTTTACCCCACGCGTCCCGAAAAATATCCTGGCCGCCCCGGGCCAGATTTTTTTCTCCACGGCAATGGCGTCATTCAGATGTATTTCTTTTTTTTTTCCCATACTTTCATTCACCACACATATTCGATATTCTCCCACGTTTTCGCCCCGATTCTTGCGCACTTGAATTTCATTTTTTACACAGTCAAGCCCCGTTCAATTCTTTATCCAACGATTTTTAAATTCTTCCTCTTATCACAATTTTCTCCATATTCCAATTGACGTTTCAGTATTCGGCCCGAGTATCCAAAGTTCAATGCAGTTCAAATCGAAAAAAAATTAAGTTGAGCATGTTTTCTTTTCAGATTTAAATTATTCATAATTGCGCAGGGGAAGGGACTCTTGATTTAATGATTGTACCATGTCGACGAACGTAGCTACTATAAAGCTCGAGGAGGGACAGGAATCTGTCACTGAGATACAAACGTATCTGGAAACTTTTAACAAAGAGATTGAAGGAGGTCAAGGCGAGCAATTGCAGCATGTACAGTGTTAGTATATTCATTTAAAGTCTCAATGACGCACACATTTTGAATTGGAAAAGATAAATATAATAAGTTAAAAATTACAGTGCAGCAAGTGGAAGGCTTATCCGGCGGGGAAGAAGGTGGGACGTACTTTGTGGATCAGTCCGGCCAGTATTACTATCAGGCAAGCGGCGACGATGCTCCCGTTATGACGCAAGTGCAAATACAAGAAATAGATGACCCAGAGGCTGCTGAGGGTGAGGTCTCAGAGGAACAGTATCATGAGATTGAAGAATTGGACGCAGTAGACGGCGAGGAAGTCTGTATTTCCGTTTAAACCAATTGAATATTTTAGCCGATTCTTCGAGCGTGTAATATTTCTACAATTTTCAGGGTCACAATTCCGAAAATAACCGTGTTGTGCTTAACTCCGGTGATGCTTATCAGACTGTAACGATCGTCCCGTCCGACACGAATCCCGGTGAAGTCAGTTACGTGCTGATCGTCCAACAGCCAGATGGAAAGGAGAGCCGAAGCGGCGAGGTCGACGCCGCGGACGGCGAGGATGGCGACGGAGATCAGGATCTTACGGTTTACGATTTCGAGGACAACGAAGACAATGCTACGGAGTATGAAGCCGAGGATGACAAGTCCAAGATTATAAAATACTTGCCAAAAAAATCACAGACCGTCACTCAGGCTCACATGTGTAATTATTGCAATTACACGAGTCCCAAGAGATATCTTCTCTCTCGCCACATGAAGTCTCACTCGGAGGAGAGGCCTCACAAGTGCAGCGTTTGCGAGCGAGGTTTCAAGACCCTCGCGTCGTTGCAAAACCACGTAAATACTCATACGGGGACCAAACCGCATCACTGTAAATTCTGCGAAAGCGCTTTCACGACGTCCGGTGAGCTCGTCAGACACGTGCGGTACAGGCACACTCACGAAAAACCGCACAAATGTCACGAGTGCGATTACGCTTCGGTCGAGCTGTCCAAGCTCAAACGACACATCAGATGTCACACTGGCGAACGTCCTTACCAGGTATATTACATTTTATGCATTAAAAACATGGAAGCAAAAAACCCGGAAAATTCTTTAATATCATTTTTTTTTATTGTTAATTTCAGTGCCCGCATTGTACATACGCTAGCCCGGATACCTTTAAACTCAAGCGCCATTTGCGAATTCATACAGGTGAAAAACCCTACGAGTGTGATATCTGCAACGCACGTTTCACCCAATCGAATAGTTTAAAGGCTCACAAGCTTGTACATAATGGTGAGTAAATTGTTTAAAAAAAAAGCAGCACGTTCGTAACATTTAGTCAACATCGAAAATACGTTTCGTCATATCTTTCGCAGTTGGAGATAAGCCGGTATTTCAGTGCGAACTCTGTCCAACGACCTGTGGTAGAAAAACAGATTTGAGGATTCACGTGCAGAAACTTCACACATCCGACAAACCTCTCAAGTGTAAACGTTGCGGCAAAACATTCCCAGACAGGTAAAACAAAAATGATAACTCTTTAATTATTGATAAACGTGAAAAATGGAGAAAAAAAAATAAATTAATGTAATTTTTAAACTTTCAGGTACAGTTACAAGTTACACAGCAAAACGCATGAAGGCGAAAAGTGTTACAAGTGCGATCTGTGTCCGTATGCATCGATATCGGCCCGTCACCTCGAGAGCCACATGTTGATACATACGGATCAAAAGCCATATCAGTGTGATCACTGTTATCAGTCGTTTAGGCAAAAGCAGTTGCTGAAACGTCACTGTAACCTGTATCACAATCCAACGTACGTACCACCGCCTCCGCAGGAAAAGACGCATCAGTGTCCTGAGTGCGAGCGTGCGTTCAGGCACAAGGGAAATCTGATCCGTCATATGGCCGTCCACGATCCCGAATCATCGTTGCAGGAGAAGCAACAGGCTTTAAAAATGGGTCGACAAAAGAAGATACAGATAATCGATGGCCAGAGAGTCGAAGTTATGACTGGTAAGTTTTGATCGAGTCATCGTGCCAATGTGTTTTACTCATTGCGGAGAACAACAGCAGAAATTTCCTCAATGATAATTCCACAAAATATATTTTACGCTCACACGGATGTTTACGAGATGATTTACATCATTGAATAATCTCCATGTGTTGTGTTGGGTATGATGAGCAGGTGATTTAGCTTCTAAACTTAAAGGTTACGACGAAGAGGAAGAGGAGGATGAGGACGATATGATGGCGGTAGAAGGAACCGACGGCCAGCAGTACGTTGTCTTGGAGGTTATTCAACTGGCCGATAATCAAGGAGCCGAACAGGTATTTGTCAAGGAGAAAAGCCTTTTTTATATTAAAGAAAAAAAAACACCAGATATCTCGATACAGACATTTTTTTGAATCATGACAACTTTTTGTGAATATTTTTTGCATCAGATGGCTGTAGTTGCCAATGAAGATGGCGACCTGATGATGCAAGATCCTCTTGGTCAGGAGAATTCACTCGTTGTGACAACTGTCGAGAACGGCGAAGAGGAAGAGGAGGAGGAGGAAGAACTCGTTATGGAAGAATTAAAAACTGAGTCTAACGCGAGAGCACCGATGAAACAAACGCGCCAGACGACGCGCGCCGATCCAGCTCTCCGTAAAGAAATGGAAACGTGTTTTGGATTCGACGACGTAAGTTTTACAGATATTTAAAATACATTCCATTAAAGTAGTTGTCACATTGACGCTGATTTTTAAGAAATTTATCAAAATTGTCAAAATTTTGAAAAAAAAATTCACCGTTCTCAATTTTTTCTATTTAGAATGGTTATTTGAAAGTATCAAAAATTTCAAACTTTCATGATACTTGTAATTTGATTTTTATAATTGGTTGACAAAGAGCCAACTTGACCAAGAATGAATTTGATGTGGATTAAAATAGAGAAAGAAGAATTATACAATAAAAATTATTTTGGTAGGACGAGGAAGAGGACAACGAGGAGGCTGGCGACATCCGCCTTCTACAAACGATTTCGTAATGAAAAAAAAATATAAATATATATAGCAAACGGACAAGGAGGTGTACGTACCTACTTAATAGTCAAATATTTTTCTCCTTGAGCAGTATCGATAAATAAGTGCAAAAAATGGAAAAAAGGAAAACTGAAGAGAAAGAACATTGGAGACTGTGGAAAAGCAGTGTACATTAGAAGCAGTAATAATAATTTATGATCATAAATGTAGCCTCATGTTATCGTAAGGTTAAATCGGAGAGAAAGGGAATTTTAAAGAATTGTGCAAATCTGTATACGAGCGCGTGTGTATGTGTATGTGTGTGTACGCACGTGTGAAGAAAATTCTACATGAGAGTTAATAATTTCGCAGAAAATATGATTTCGTGTCCCGATCGATGTCGCACAGGTTCAAGGGTGACGTTAGTCACACTTTTAAAAAACTACACTTTGTAGTAATATGAAAAAAAAAACAGAAAGAAATTAGAAGAAAAAGAGATTCCTGTTACTTTTCACTCCGTTTTTATAACATTCTTATGAAAACTACAATCTTGATGTAAGCTTTTAGTTATTTGAATTGTCTTTTTTAAAAATAACACAAATTTGTTCATGCGAGGAATAATATAGAAGCGCATAATAGAATGTTTATTTAAAAGATGAAGATTACCAGGGTTTGAAAATTGGAATGAGAGCGACGAGGAACGCGGGATCTTTTTCTTGCGATTATTCCGGGCATGTATCATACGTGCTAAATTGTTTGAGAACGGCGCGTACTGAATCAATGCGTAGCCGCTTATTAATTTTGCACATCGAATCCGCAAAATTAATTGTAAAGACGCGATGTGAGGCTGCCATGTATATAATAACGCTTTTCATTATTCTGTATTTGGTACGATAGATCTAGATATCGAAATTAAGCAAATAAGATACAAGTGTAGAATTAAAGAGCAGAGAGAATTTTTTATCCTTCGATTGGATCTCTCGCTCCGTTGGAGGGTTTTTTTTAGATGAAAAAAAAAAGCGAAAAAATGTCCGACGTGAGCGAAAATTTTCTTATTTTATACACCGTAATGCCGCGAGAACGATATAAAAAAAATCGATTAAGCTCCCGACATGAACTGTTGTAAGAATATTTTTCAGTTATACTTTTTCGTTTTCGTTCGTCGGATTATTCTTTAACCTTTTCCCATTTTTGTAAGCCGAGCTAACGCTACGCGGCACGATTCTTCTTGTTTTATTCTTCAAGTTAATATTCGTATATCGCATACGAACGACGCGTCTCCCACGTTAGACGTGTCTTCGACACTCGCTCGAGCCCCGAAGGGTGCCCCCTGTTCTTTTATCGATTCTTTTAGTTTTCCGAAAAAGATTTAGACACAACCAAGAATAAAATTCTCGTGCTGCGTTTAGCGTCCTCGAAAGTCCAAGAGTTTCACGAAAATAAAAAAATATTCGCTCGAGCTATTAATTGTCATAGATAGTTTCGTTAAGCTTATACTTGCTCATTAACACTCGTCGAAAGTGAGAAGTTATTAGTGTCACGAATTGAGGAGAGTTCCGAAACAGGATTTATAAGAATATTATATGATGAAAATGAAGAAAAAAAAAGAGATAATTAATCTATGTAAAATTTTTTTTACATAACAATTGTACAATTGTAATTTAGTGATTCGTCACCGTACGCTGTCAAATCTTGTGCACTTTCTTACATTATTCCAAAGAGGAGCAGTGTAGCATTTTCTCGAAATAATAAACGTTGAATGAAAAAGCGACTCCCGCGGTGATAACACCCGTCGTACATATTACTATAAAAATTCTCAATATCCCCGTCAATAAAATTATCGCCCATTACTTATTTTTATTTAGTACTTGAGACTAAGTGCACAAGCAGGCGAGTTTGCTTTCACCCCTCTCGAGTTTATTACCGCCGCGCCCATGTTAACCCCTCATCCCTCGCTCTCGGCTCTAACCTCTAAACGACGAGTATAAAATGGGGTCGTCAACCCTCCATATCTCTGAAAGCTCGATCAGACTGCCCGTTTTTTTCATTCTCTTCCCGATCTACGGAGTTCGTTAAACGATAATCGACACTTGGAAATTCATATCCTGCCCGCACGTGCCGAAAATGGAACGCAAAGTACATATGTGCATAGTTACGAAAACGCTAATGAACCTTTTCAAACTCCATATTCCCTGCTCTATCTCAGCCTTTTTTTCTTTCATTTTCGTGAAATTTTTGCGGCGTCTCCATTAAAAAAGGCTCCACAACCGAACGAGTTTCTTTTCTTTTCGCAACATAAATATTCATTATCCACTCCACAATACACTTCCTACTTAGCACGAAATAATAACTGCCCTCTCTGCTCGGATAGAATTATAACTTTGAGGGCACGTGAGAACGAGAAGCGAGCGAGTGCAAAATCCCGATACTATTTTCTTAACGAGAAAACAATGTGTATTCTCGATTTATCAAGGATCTCTGTTTTTCTTTGTAATTACATAATGCAAATGTGCATATAGCCCCCCGACTTACGGTATTTTTTGCTTCTAGGAAAAAACAAAACATATTTGACGTGAAAACAAATCGCTTCGTTTTTCGTTCGAATACTCGCGAGTTGTCAAAGCGAATAAGCGTGTAAAAGCAAGGACAAACAGTTGACAGCGAGATGTGCGCACAGCAGACGCGCCAAGGGGTGTAAATACAGACCCACGCGTTTCTCTCTCTCTCTATATTTCTTTTTCACCTCCCACGGACATTTTGTCCCTCACTCCGCGGGGTATTGCTCGTGTTGCAAAATACACCGCGAAGAAAGAATTAAAGTATCATTTCAACCGCGACAGTCCGTTCAAAAGTTTCCTTCACCATGTAAACCGAAGGTTGAATAATCTGTGCAAATTTTAAGGAGGTTCGATCGTATCTTCGCCCGCGCGCATTCGTCTTACGTGTAAAGTTGAGGCAAAAATCATCAAGGGAAATTATTTTCAAGATAATCTCT
>JAPYYW010003791.1:0-13497 GCA_030522545.1 Cremastinae sp. A BG-2022a | reverse complement strand
TAATATGACGTCAAAGAAGATCGGTATAAATTTTGAAAAAATTCTGTCTCAAAAAAATTCAAGTGATGATTTTACATTTAGTTAACACGTACAGCGAAAACGCTGAATGGACTGTCACGCGACTCCTACCTTAAATCCAATTTTTCATCTATATATTTCCATAAAATTGAACATTTTTTCATATCATTCCAGTAAAATTTTAAATTTTGAACAACGAACGAAAAAGCAATTAATTTAAATAATTCTATAGTTATTTGAAAGTAAAATAAAAAATTACACTCCGAAACCTCTTAATATTTTTATGAAGAGCCAAAATTTGAATAAGATTACGCTTCGATAGTACTATACCTTCAAACATTTAAGATAATGAAAAAATACATTTTTTAAAATATTTATGACTAGCTATAACCCTTTAAATAATTTAACAATGAAGAATTGAGAGTGAAAAAATGTACCTCTTGAAAATTTTTCAACTCCTCGAATGGAATATGTTTTATATAAAGAGAGAGAGCGCGCGATATCAAGGACGCAACGATATGTATACACTCGGAACGTGATAATTCATCCTTATCTCCGTTATCGATGAAGCGTGGGCTCGTTCTCCCCAACGTATCGTAGATCAGAAGTTAATTCTGTCAACGGGTTCGCGGTTTTCCACCGAAAACAATATCCCGTGAGTACGACTTTAAAAAATAAATACATAGGGAAATACCGAGTAGGGCGGTTTTAAAAAATTGAGCATAAAAAGTTTTTATGCAGAAAATTATTGATGCATAATCGGTAAAAGAAAAGCAAAAAAATTATGAGAGACTTTCTCGAAAGATGCATCAGATTGAATCGTTTACTTGTGTACCTAAGATTATACGTGCAATTCGGAAAAAATTATTCCTTTCAATAACGAGCCTCCTAATAGTGAAACTTTTACACGACGTATTGTAAATATTATTTAATATATAACATTAAAAAAGTTACATATCATTTTCGATTTTAGACACAACATTCTTACGATAAATTCAATTCTTATTTAAAAAAAAGAATCTCTATAAATATTATTTATTCCTGGCTAAGCCTTGGGTAAAAATTAAAAAAAACACAAACAAAGAGAGATAAAGACATCGTTGCACCTGTCTGTGGTGATGAGTACCAATAGCTGGAAGCAAGGATGGGCAGAGCTCGATACTTTTCAGCATGAGAAATGAAAATTGTTCAATAGATGATCTTTATTGCCTCATTGATGAAATTAGCATCACCCATTGAAAAAAATGTTCATTTCTCAGAAAAGTATCGAGCTCTGCCAATCCCTGGCTGGAAGCGATGCTAAAAAGTCGTGCTTAGGGAGGTGGCGATTGGACACGAACGGTTGGTCGAGAACCGCGAACGGTTCGGCGGTCGTGATGGAGAGGAAGGGTTGGGTTGTATCGAGCTTTCTCCTCGCGTCTCTAGTGCGAGCCAAGCGTACTCTTCGAAGGTCAAGGTTGTGACTCTTCTCACCGCCAAGCTCCGCGGAAAGTGCTCTCCTCCTCTCCCTTCCTCTCTTCTCTCTTCCTCCTCTCTCTCTCTTTCCCCTCTCCCCGCTTCTCCGCTTTTTTTTCACGGAGTTCTCCCATTGGTTGTCCTCGGCCCTGGAACTGGTGGGGAACTTGGCCGGGTTCCGATCGGGTAGCGAGAACGCTCGCTCGCCGTACCGGCTCTCCCGAAGCGAAACCGCACCCGGGTGCGGGAAAAACCTCCCTTCCGAAAGGCTCCAAAGAGGGATAAAGGAATCGCGAGGCTCGTCGAGCCCGTCCCGGATCCTGCGAAAGCACACGAAAATCCTAGGCAGTGCGAAATACCGTTCACTATTTATTTTGGCATAAAAACAATCCGCGCTCTTTTAAGTATTTTTTAAATGAAGAGCAGTAAGAAAATTGGACATTCAAATTATTTTGTGAAATGTTTCGGCGGAAATTTATTTTCTTAGATTTATTTTCTTATATTTTTAAATCAATACAGACTAATTTTTTTTCAATTTGTATTGACGTATCGACTATTCGCACTCTTCGAAATATTGTTTAAATGAGAAAGTAAAAATTCATTCTAGTCATTTTGTGAAAATTTTTTTAAAGAATCGGTGAGCTTTCTTAGATTTTTAAACTTTTTCTGTCGAATAATCGGTTTCTTAAGATTACCTTGAAAATTTGCGTAAATTTACTTTTGTATCGTATACACTTGTTCTGTTTTTTTTAAATTTTTAATACGTAGAAGTTAAGATATTTGTTGTTAAAACCCACAATTTTCTGCACTCTCTCATATAAGAGCGCACGTTAAATGTGATTTATGACCCTGCATATCTCGACTTTGAGATAGTGAAACTTTTTTAACTTTTGCATAGCTGATGAGTTCCAAATTTGAAAAGATTTTACAAAAATTTTCCATTTTCAATTGTTTAAACAATTCTAAATGTTAAAACTATTTATAAGAGATATGCTTAAACTACTGATTCATACTACAACTAATATAATAAAAATTAAAGAATAAATGGCAAAAATATGGAGTCTAAATTTATAATAAATTTATCCAAGTAAAAATTAATCAAAAAATAACTTTTTTTTTCAAATATTTACATCACATTGATCTTTTGTCTCATGAAATTAATATACTTAGTATCGGCATATAAAGTTTTTATAACTTTATCCAAAAATCTTAAATTTTCATTCATCAACTATTTTTCTCAGTTCTACATTTTATAAAATGAATATATTTAAAAGAAAGAATTATCTATTTACTTATTCAATTCCTAAATTTTGGTGATTCACGTCTGATTTCTATCGATAGAGTACCTCCTTAAAAAATCTCTCAAAACGAAATTGATTCGAAAAATCATTGAAATTTGCATTACAACTGTTTATACTTAATAATCTTCAAAGCGTAATCTCAATAAGAAAAAAAGATATTTCATGCGAAGCGAATTTGTAACAACAAGTGAGAAATAATATTTCTATTTTTCTTTCGAATCGGAACCGTAAGTGTATATGATTGTCGTTTATTCGAGGGCGGAAGGGTATACGAGATATATGGCTCAAGCTCGTTCTTGTCCCCATCTCGATCGATAGCGGCGTGACTGCGCAGCTCTCTTTCCGATTGGCGAGTCCTTCCTTCGTATATATTTATATTCGATCAGAGCGGCGTCCACCCACACGGCAAATGCCAGGATTACCCCCGGCGCTCCCTCTTCACCTGTACAATCACTTTCCATCGTTGACCCGAGAGATGAGCTTCTGAGGCTGTCTATATATGTACACATGTATATATACTTTTATATACACACAGAGAACTTGTAATTACCCTCATGCGTGACGGACCAACCCCTAATTTCAAGGCGAATTATTTGAAAAAATTGTACAACGATTATTCAAAGTCGACGAGGACTCTCAAACTCGAGCACTCGAAGATTTCAATCACACGTCAGATATTATATTCGCTTTCACGAATCTTCTTTCAAACTTGGGAGTGACTCTTATCTCCGTTTGCTCTCTGCTTCAAAAACAGTGACTAGGGTCAAGAATTTTCTCATTTACGTCTCCTGTCAAAATTCGGTAAAGAGATGAAAAATGAAGTGCAATTTTCGTGATGAGGGAACCGTCGAGGAACGTTTGTTAAAAGTAATGAAGAATATCGGGATCTGCGGAGGAATCGAGCGAGTAAAAAAAATTCAACGATTGCGCATTGGGAACGGAGCGAGATGAAATATTCCATTATGAGAAGAAATGATGCGATAAGCGTGGAAAATGCACCGAGAGGGGAAAAAGATGTACGAGAGATAAATAAATAGTGCTGGGGAAGAGTTTGAGCTGAGAAAGAGGGGAAAAAAAGACAGAGGACAAAAGAGAGAGAGAGAGAGTGTGTGGCGGACATGCGCCGGGAATCGAGAATTCTTCGTAGAAAGAGAAACGGATTGATGCATTATCATCCCCCAGGAGTTTCTGGCATCGCGCATCGTCAATTTCTCCTTCCGCGCTCTTATCACGAAAAAGAGTGTAAAGGGGCCGAAGGATGGGAGGGGTGGGGGGGAGGAGGAGGCTTCGATGCGTGGGCGTCCCGTCAGAGGGCCTTCCCGGAGGGAAACAAACGTCCCAGTGGCGGGGAGGAAGGATCGCGGGCGAGGAGAAGCGAGGCAGTCCGCTTCGAACGAGCCTCAAAGTGGCAAAACTCGTCGCGAGTACGAGAAAACGTTTTCTAACGATGAGCACGATAAATCGAAAGAGAAAAAAAAAACAGCGAACGAACGAAAAACCAAGTCCGAGGAACGAAAATTAACGCGTCAGAGTCCCGACGGTATTTTTTCGACTCTCTCTGACAGCCGGAAAATCGTGACGGTCGCATTTGAAAATTTGAGACGAGCCTCGACGAGGAACGACGAACGAGAGTCCTGAAAAATACGGAAATTCCGGAGCTGATGAAAAAACAAAACGAAGAATTGTACAAAAAAAAACGTTGAAAATGAAGGGAAAAGGAGCCAGGCTCTGCTTCTTCGCTCGTTCGCTCGCTGGGAGAGCAGTTCGACTCGTTTCAAGGTCACTGTCGCCCGGCGCGTGCTCCGTATTTCCACTCGCCGCTATCTTCGTTCACACTTTCGATATTTATGTACCCACTCGTATATTTTCAATCCATCTACTCTGTATACGTGCATTTCTCTACATTCCAAAGACTGCTTCATTTTTTAAATAATTCATACGGCTCAAAAATAATTTTCTTTGTTTTAAACTTATTTTATCAGTTTTATTTGTTAATATTCCTTAAAATAATCATTCCAAATCGGTTCGTTTCCACACAAATATACTCGCCGAATGTCAGCGGTCTCGAAAAGAGAATTTATGGTTTAAATGCTTAATGGGGTCTTTCGAGAGATGAATCGACGCCCACGGGCGTCCCGATAACGAGATAATTTCGGAATTCCGACCGCTCCGACGTACTTTGAAAATTCTACAATTTCGTAATTAACTTTCCAAAAATTACTTCGGAATCAATGAGCATTTTTCGAACACGGATTATACTTGTGTAAAGTAACACGATTTCTTTTTAATTTACAAAAAAAAGAAAATAATGACAAAATTCCGAGGGGATGAATGTTTAATGTGTCCCCACTTTTTCGTACCTATCCGAGACATTGTTTTCGTCGATATTATGATTATTTCGGGTCGAGAGAGGGAGGTCCAAAGTATGACTCATCCGCGCGTTTTCTAGTGAAAAAACAGCGGTACGCAGTATCGAGATACCGTGAGCCCGCGTACGCACATACACATGTCGATCGACAAATAACATATTGTGTAATCCCGGCGCCTTTGAAGCGTGCCGACCAAACGATCCTACATTTTCTTTTTCGTTTTTTTTTTACAGTCAGTCGACTCCACTGCGAATCGGAATCCTTCAAAATGGACCTCATCCTCGATATAAACAGTTGGCTGTACCCGATGGAAATTGGTGAGTCTCCTTCGAATAAATTAAATCGTTTAACCGGCCATTTACTTTTTACACCGTGAATCGAGCTAAATTGTGGTCTTTTAAGGATTTATGAGCGATATTTTTGAAAATATACGAATTTCGTTAGTTTTTTATAATTTGTTCTTAAGATGATGCGAAACACCCAATTTCGAATGATTTTTCGGACAAATTCTACGCTCGTAATTTTCAAGAAAATAAATTGAAATTTAGATATGTTATGCAGTATACACTATGCTAGTGCATGACATTCTTGGAATTTCAAAAAATGAAAGAACAATTTTGTACTCTCGTTTTTTTTTTTATTTTTTGAAATTCCAAGAATGTCGTGCAATCAGTACAGTTTATTTAAACATGTTATGCAATGTACATTGTACTAGTGCATGACATTCTTGGAATTTCAAAAAACGAAAACATTTTTTTTTACTTTCGTTTTTATTTTTATTTTTTAAATTCCAAGAGTGTCATATCCTAGAACAGTTCATTTGCTTGAAAAATACGAGCGTGGGATTTGTCCAAAAATTCACTAAAAATAGGGTGTTTCACATCACCTTAAGCATATGAAAAAATAGTGTGCCAAATTTGAAATCATTTTACCGAGTGGTTTAAGAGTTAGCAAAAACTTCAAAGTTGTTCAGATGTAACATTACTTCTTATGGAGAATTCGTAAATTTGCACTGAATACAAATTGAAAAATATCAAATTCTTGTGAATTTTTTTTAAATATATTCGTAGAAGTGTTAATTAAACATTAATATTAAAACGTTTTACTAACATGTTTTAACCTAATTATTTAAACAATAAAAAATGTTTAAATAATTGTTAAAATATACTCAAGTTGCCAATTGATAGTCAAAGCAAGACTCAAAAAATTGGCAAATTTTCAGCAAAAGCCAGAGTCTGGATTTTACGAAAGTGTAACGTAAAGAAATTACTTTTTACTTATGAATTTGTCCTTACATTCTTAAACTGGTTATAAAAAAAAAATTGGTTCACGCCAATTTTCGTTGTATCGAATTTAGTTGTTCGCGAATTATTCTTTCATAGATGCAAGTAGTTTGTTTACGTTGGAATACGTGACAAGGTAATGTTTTAATGCGCGAGAAATCGATAAAACGAATGAACAGCGTGCGTTCCTGTTCCTCGAGCTTTTGCTTAGAATCGCCACGTAATCCGATAGATTTAAGTCGAACAGCCGCGTATTACCATTCTGATCTCATAGAGAAACACTACGTACGTTATTTCGAGATTCAAGGTCACGGCCAGAATACCCAGGAACTCCGGCCCGAACGGATTGCTCATCGTCCCCCTCGCACGCGCTCGCGCGCGATTTAAAACCGCTCTACAGTCAATCTCCCATTAATGTCTCTTTCATTTTCGTCCGTACTTTCATTTTTATCCTTAGCCTTTAAAAAATTCTATTTTATAAAACCTCATATGGTGGCCTTGAAAGATTTTCAAAAAATATATATATATATTTGTGTTTCTTCAAAATTTCATTATTAACGATCATTCAGGATTTATTCTTATTTTTTTTTTGCTCCCCGTGTACTATTTTTCCTTTCATTTTCTCGCCAGGTGATGAAAATAAACAAACGAGTCCACCTGCTCTGCTCTCGACTCTGTTTTTTTTTTCACTCGACGTCCCCGAGCGATAAGAAAAGCGTGCACGCGCCGAGTATGGATTTATCGCAAAGTAGTTTTAGACGACGTTCAAAAGTAGTCGAGTATCAGGAATTGTTTCTTATCTATTTTTAACCAATTGTCGAGTTTGGCGCCTCGTGACGATTATTCTGCGATGAGTATGAAAGCAAGCGAAAAAGTATTTTTCGGTTAATGTCAATAGGCACTAGAGCAACTCGATGCCAGCGCGTTTGCGACCAAGTTATTGACAATTAAGAGATTTTCGTACAGTATGCGAAAATAAATGAAGGTTTGCACGTTAAAAATACGAGAAATCGAAATTTGATAAGAACACGATAAAAATAACGAATAACAACGTTCTTCGTCACTCAAACAAATTGATATACATTTTTATTTAATTCTGCACGATTTTTGAGTTACCGCGTGGCAAATTTATGTTTTTATACACGGAATTTATATAGCTGTATTGTATAAAAATCTAAAAAAATTTTATTCTAAAAAAAAATCATTTACAAAAGTCTTTATAAGTATTTATATGTATAAATACGATAGAACATCCTCTCCAAGTTTGACCAAATTATAGTAATCTCCCTATTTGTACCGAAACATCTTAATGACCCAGATACATGCGCCGAGTTTTAAGCTTCCCGTTTCCAGACAATTCAAGAAGCTTCTTTCGTCACAAGTCTCTTCGTGCCAAAAAAAGCTTTACAAAGTCTTTTTAAAGAAATAGCCTGTAGAAAAGTTGAGCAAAAAAGTAGAGTACATTGCTCAAGTTGCTATTCCATATTGTTTGCTAAAAAAACGTACGACTCTTAAGCATACATTTTAAATCAAGTTGAACACTTTTAATGATGTTTTTAAAAAAGGGCCATTCAGTGCAATCAAATAATGAGGAATTCAACAATTAAGTATTAAGAATTGTTGCGGTTGTCAATATTTTCTATTTCATTTCATTCAAATTTTATTAAAGTTGCTTCAATGACTAACAAAGATTAGAACATACCCTGTTGATATCTTTGTACATCAAGATATACGGTTTTGACTTACATAATCGTAGTTTATCATCAATAGTGCAATTATTCTGCCTGCTCGGTTCTTATCTGTCTATAGTTTTCAAAATGTTTAATTGAGGTAATAAATCTTTTTTTAAAGGATCACTATTGTACGAAACAGTTGCTGAAAATAAAAGAAACGGAATCTCATTATCGCATTTACACAGCGTTAAAAATGTAATCGAAAGCCACCGCCGATGTTTTCGTCAAAAAATCGACAAAAGCATTTTCGTATGAATTTCGTAGCTGGCAACTTTTCCAGTCGTTTCGTCCCAGAAAAAAAAAACATTTTCTTTCAATTAAAATTTTTATCTAGTTCCCTTTTTGTTTGTTGAAAGACATCCGATGAAAACTCAAAGAAGAAAAAAAGAAATTCTTTGAAATAATTGATGCTAATTTATCGAGCATTTCTACAGGGTTAAAAAAAAGTTTGGACAAAGAGCAGGAGAGAGTGAGAGAGAGAGCTATTTTACTCGCCCGGTAAAAGAGCCCGAGGTGGGAAAGAGTTGAACTTATAGAATAAATATGGTTTATATATAGTGCGTACACTTGATATAGAAGCCGAGTCGATCGAAGCGACGAACGACGGCGAAGGTTACAGTTGCGCGGTGCGCCGCGATGGCGCGGCAGCGGCGTCGTCGCTCGTGCCGGGCGGAGGGAGAAGCGCGATGCGCGCGCGCGCGCATCGTCGCTGTATTGACGCACGGAGTTTAGGCTTGCGCGAAGTGACGCAATAGCTGCCTCGAGTCTTCCCCACTTCACCTGATTTTGTGAAATTTTTCATCTCTCTCTCTCTCTCTCTCGCCCCCTCCCTCTCACATGTACAGCTGAAGAGCAAAAAGGCGGAATTTTGTAAATTCATGCACGTAGAGTAGGTTACGCCATTTTTATCACCACTCGACATTCCCCGTTTTTCCTTACGCAGATCTATTTCTTTTTCTATCTCCGTTTCATCTACATTTAGATTGATTCACCGAATGGCAATCCTCGCTTCGGGACTTACTACCGTTCGTCCCGGCTTTATCACCTCCCTGCGTTATTTGCATGTACGATTATCTCGTTTTTTATTCTCCGAAATTCGCTCGTACGTGCCGTTTATTTATCGCTGACAAAATGGCGGAAGCTGCGAGTATGTTGATAAATCGGGAATTGCGCCATTTTGTTGACCAGAATTTCTTCGACAGTCAGCTTTTTATAAGGATCCCTTTTATTTCGATCGATGACAAAATTAAATCATCGTCAAAATGGTATTACGTCCGTTTTATTGTTAAAAATTACGTCTCTTGCGGCGTATACGTTACGGTTGCGCGAGTTTATAAATGTGCATGTAGTTTATATATCTATGGATATGGTCGCTAGCGTCGCGCTAGGAGTTCCCTCTCTCCTTCGGTGCGGTTCACCCCTCCCCGGGCGTCCCTCGCTTCTCCGCCGCGGCCGCAGCCACAAGTTCAATGCCAAGGTCAGAGCTGGCACGACCAGCGCTGTCGACCGCGGTACTCGCTCCGGGTCGTCCGGCAACGCGATTGCTCCCTCGTTTATTACGTATACACACCCAAAGAGAAAGCACATACGTTGATAAACCCTCGTTTTCTCTTTCTTTCCCTTTCTCTCTTCATTCTTTTTACCGTTTTTCCTCTCTCTCTCTTTTTCTCACTCTCACAACCTCTGTTCGCTCTTTTCTCGTTCTCGTTGAGTGTACGCGTGAAAAAAAAATGCAAACTCGCGCTTCCGCGACGCGAATCGCCCAGGCACGAGAGCCAAATACAAAAAACGAAATAAAACGCGTCCGGTCTCCATCATTTCTCTCTCCCGGTTTCCGCGTAACGGCGTGTTTACATCTCTCCCTCCACCTGGAAGATCAGTTGCGATGGAAAACAGTGAAGTAACGAAACTCGGAGTGAAATTCGGACACTTTTGTTTTTCTCATTGCGTGACCAAAAGTTTAAAACGAAGATACTTCCTGCTCGTTGATGGAAAAATAATTTTGAACGTGGATATACGCGATCCTTTCCTCTAGACGTATTTTTGACACAACCGGAAATATAGGATTTTTTTCTCGCGAAAACGACGCCAACAGACCGAACGTCGAACCTCGATCCGTGAGTATTTTTTTTCCTCACGCCTATTTATTTTTTATTTTTCCTCCATCGTTCGATTCAAGGAAATTCCTTCGATCGACTCATTTTTCCCTTGCACACGATAATTGCATTTAAAACTTTTCTTCATTATTATTATTCTATCGCTTGAAAAATCGCGAATAAACGTATGTTTACGTTTGGCGGGAAAATCTTTGATACTTTCGTCATTCAGTTGTCACTTCAAACGAAAGTTTATCAACTTGAGATGTCAATATAATCGAACGAAAAAAAAAACAAAATCAAGCGAAAATTTCATGAGAGACGTGAGGAGAGAGTTGGAAGAACCATATATGAATACCACCTTCGTCAAGGTCGCGCGGAATACTTTAAATCGGATAGGCAGAGCGGATCGATAGCTCTCGATGCTTATACGCCATTCGTAACGTCGTACTTGAGCGCGCACTATTACCGGCGCTTTGACCAATTAAACGCTTCCAGCTTCTCTCTCTCTCTCTCTCGAATCTTGAAGCTTTTTCGTCTCACGAGATCCAGACGTTTATCCGATTCTCGTCCTTTCACTCTTTCGTTCTGAATAAACCGTAACAGTGAAAGTGACAAAAAAAGAAAACTTTTGGCGACCTTTCGTAAATTTGAAATCTAAAAATGTACTACGAAAGAGAGCGGCCATTTTGGGGTCTCTGGGTCGCGCTACTGCGTAATTCGTCGCTCGCTCTCTCTCTCTCTCCCTCGCTCGCTCGCTCTTTTTGCTTGAAAGCTCCGCAGGACTGGCGTTATTATCGATCGACTTGGGTAAACTGTTCCTCTCTCTCTCTCTCTCTCTCTCTCACTCTCACTCTCCGAGAGCTCGTATCATCACTCGATTTGCCAAACTCGCACAAACGCCCACAGCTGTCTCGCTTATTTTTCTTACCGTGTCGAAATTCTACGGGCTCGTCAATCATTTTATTTCAGGATTGTTCCATTTCCTGGACGAATAAAAGATAGGACGAACAAACAATGTTTACTCGTCGATCTTATCTTCATCAGTAATCTTTTATTACTCCTTTCATTCGAAAAACGCCCTCGCTTCATGTTGGAGTTGAAGATTTTTTTTTGACACCGCAATTTTCGCGTCAAACCGAAATAGAATTAACGTCATAAATCAAAAATACTTTTATCTGATCATTCTGAAGTTCGTGCAATCTAGACACTCGTAATGTCTAACGAGAGATGTAATTTTTGTAATAAGTGAGGGGAATTTATTGATTTATTTGTATTGTGGAAAATGAAATGTTTGCTTCAGGTGACAAATTTCGTCTGGTACTCGCGACGACCTTGAGAGAGGACGGATACCCGGACGGCGGTGACTGGAACGCGATCGAGCAAGAGGGTGGTTCCAGGGCTGACAGCTTCGAATACGTAATGTCCGGCAAGGTTTATCGAATCGAGGGTGACGAGGCGAGCAACGAGCCGAGCAGTAGACTGTGAGTCCAAATTCATTCATATTTTTCTCCAAAATGCTGTCTATCAAAGCTACCAAATCCACGCTTATCAATTTCAATGTCAAGTGACAGTTATCGCAGAAAAACAATCCGTAATTCGAATTGATTTTCGCAATCGCCTGTTTTATCGACATTGCTCGGTCGCTTGTTGACCTCGCGGTTCCGTTTCTCCTCGGGAGATGGCAACACCCGATCGATCGCGCGTCTCGATAAAAAAAAAGAATAAAAAGTTCTCAAAGAGGGTGAAATCTCGAGAATTCGAAAGGGAAAAGGACGAGTGAAATGATAATATCTGCGAAACCGATCCCTCGCGATCGTTCGAAAAAAGGGAGAAAAGTGACAAAAAAACAGAGATTTACGTGGCTCTCGGTGAACAGGGAGCCACTCTGCGTTCACTCGGTAGGTAAAGAAGCGGGTGAACACAGCTGGTGGTATCTCAGTTTTCTGAGGGTTTATTCCTACCTTTTTCCACGCATCTTGTCTACGAGCAGCCAAATCTCGAATTTGCAAACTAAAGTACGTGAAGAGTGACAAAGATTTTAAACAATTCCTAACAATTCAAAATTTCTCTTATCGAAAAAGAAAAAAATTTTTACGAAATTATATCTCTCGCGTCATTTTTTTCGACAAATGGGCGCGAGACGAAACAAAATTGTGACGAACAAAAGAAGTGAGTGTCAAATTGTGAAAACAAATGAGCCTGCGGGAGCGTAATCGATGCAATCACGACCAGTCGTAATTCTCGATCGTCGGAGATAAGAGAGTATCGGACGCTTCGGAAAAGTGTTGAAGGAGAAAAAACGTAGGAGCGACGACGAGGGAGAGGACAACGAGTAAAAAGATGAAAAGAAAGAAAATAAGAAGAAAAAGAAGAAGAAGAAGGTAAACGAGGAGAAAAAGGAACGATCCGAGATTTTATCGGTGACTCGTGGAGGGGGTTGAGGAAAGCTGGAGAAACGTGTCTGGCGCGAGGAAAGGAGAGTCTCTCTTCCCTTCCGCGCGTGCAATAGGGGAGCGGAACTCCTCGCTTATTGGACGATTGCATCAGCGCCGAGCTTCCTCTCATTGGCCAAGGACGCGCGCCCGAGTGCTCAGACGTTTCGTCGCTAGACTTTCTGTCAAAGTCAGCTGACTCTTCTCTGGAACGATCAGCTGATTCCCGCGGCTCTCTCGTACAGTACCAAATAAATATACCTATAGTCATATACGCGCTCCTTCGGTTCCATCACGAGTGTCCGACACTGGCTTTGCTCCTGTGCGACTCGCAACTAAAAATTTGTCTCTCACTTCGGTCACGAATATTCAATCGTTCATCAATACGCTTCAAGCTACCATTATTATTTTTTTAACATCGGTGATTCGTTGGAAAATGTCGATCCCTGCAAGATGAAGGGGTAAAAAAAAGTGAAGTTCCGCGATATCCGACGATTCGTCGTCTCGTGTGTCTTCGTCACTGCGCAATGGGTATGAAATAGTTGTAGAATATAATAATGGTCATCGTGAAAATCAGTCTGAAATGTCGATTCTCGACAGTGCCACGTAATTTAAGATAGTAAGAGTACAAAAGATTCGGTATTGAGTTTATACCGGGGAAGATAAAGGAAGAAAATGAGGCGGGAGCGTAGGCGCGTGGGCGTAAGTTAGTTAGTTAGTTAGTTAGTTTTATTTCCTTACGTACAACTTTACAGTTTTAATAACGTTTCCCTCTGTTTATCACATATGAATACGGTGTACAGTATA
>JAPYYW010003790.1:0-19122 GCA_030522545.1 Cremastinae sp. A BG-2022a | reverse complement strand
CAATTGAACCATGAAATATCATTTTTTAGATAATATAGTTATACTTTCCGTGTATAAGAATGTAACTTTAACACTTGATTACTCGAAAACAATGTAGACCTTTTTTTTCTGAATTTATATAAATTTCTTTAGTGACAAAGAACGTTCTTTCAAATTTTCATCGCGTTCTTAACAAATTTCGATTCCCTATACTTTTAACACGTAAAACTTCATTTATTTTCGTTAGCTGTACCGAAACCCCTTAAGTTACAAACAATACATTTTAAAGAAATCATTTATTAGGTCTCATTGTTTGCACAACACCGCAAAATACTTATCTACGATAAAATCGTAAACAGATTATTGTTACTTGCCAACTCCTGCGGTCATAAAACCAAAATAGTGTTATTTGTCGGAATTTCTTCGAAGTTTATCTTTGAAGTCGCAGTTTTGTTTTGATTTAGTTATTGAGAAATAAACATAACTAAAATGCAGAGTAACTACAGTCCGACCTCCGAATAAAAAACCCAGCAATAAGAAACTTTCCCCAGTTTCTCACTCGAGCGCTTGTTTCGCTCAATCAAACTTTTACAAAATGTATTTTACTATAGTTGGCCAAATACTTTTGAGCGGTAGTGTATATGGTAATGTGTATAAGGCAAGATGTATTTTTACGTACGTTCTTATTCTCTTTCCAATAACATTTTTTTCAGTCAGTCATTTTATGTAAATTCGTTGTTTTTAAAGACTATATCTTATTTTCCTCAAGTTTTATCACAGTTTTTAGATTAGACGTACGTTTAGTTTATTCAGATGCAAAACGAATTCCTGAATGCTATTATTGTGTACATGCAAATTCAACATAATCCTGGTTGCCTTATATACGCATATTTCAAATGAAACAATAACGTACGAAAATCCATTAATTTTAATTTAGCGATTTTAGCTTTCAACTGTAATCCTCAATTTCCTCTTTAAAAAAAATTGACGTCAATCGTGAATAATTCATTTTTAACACCACCGCGCAAATCATTATATGCGTCACTCCATGACTATTCGATTATAATGTAATTTTTTCATATTTTTTTTCAAACATGCAGAAAAATGCATGACTGTTCTTAGGAAAAAAAAATGCAAATCAAATTAGAGAGATACAAATTACTCACTATCGCTCCAGTCGATTATTTTATCAATTGTTTATACATAATTAATTACACAGTTTTGCAGTTACAGTTACTTTTCTTTATTACGTATGTACAATATTGAACAGCACTTAGAGATGCTACCAGTGCCATCTGTGGAAAATGCTGTTCAAACTTAATAAATGTTTACCAGTTAGCCAACAGTCGGTAATAATCCCTTTTATTCGTGTGTTTAAAAAATTAATTATCACAAATAATTTTCATGACAAATTTATATAAGAAAAGCAATAGAAAATAACTTGGAATAATTTAAACGTTTGTGTATCAAAATCCAAAAAAACATGACAACTCCCTTCATTATTGACACTTGGCAAAAAAGTGCCGTGAACGAATGTGATTGCCACAAAATGTAGAAGTCAACAACAGGCAAATTCCACTTATCCCCCACAAAGCCTCAGTCCTATCATTATTACATTGGTTTTGGGGCTTTGTGAACGTTTTGGACGATAAGTGGAACGCGCCCAACGTTTGCAAAGTATACACCGGATATACAGGATTACGATTATTACTCCCACACTTGAAAGTACTCGACTTCATACCGAAAGATTATCAAAGTGAGAGTGAACTTCGAACGACGCGTTCGCTCAAGAAAGTATCGGGTTAAGAAAAATTTGAGGTTATCCGTAAGCACGATGACTACTCAGGTGTGTTGCAAGTTATTAAAATTTTGAAGGATTTGAGACGAAATTTATTGGACTTTTTTCAAATATTATTTTTTCAGACTTATGAATTTAACGTCGAGATGACTTGCGAGGGATGCACGGGGGCTGTGGAGAGAGTCCTTGGAAAAAATCCTAGTGAGTTACACTCGTGTAGAGTTACGATCAAAATTGACATATGCTACAGCTGTTGAAGATGTCAATTTTTTTTTACCTTGCGAAATTTAGGTATTGATTGAAAATTCATTTTCAGATATCCAGGATGTCAAAGTAGACTTGGCAAGCAAAAAAGTTTTTGTTACGACCACTCTGAACTCTGATAATGTTCTCGAATGCCTCAAGAAGACTGGAAAAACAGCATCATTTGTGGGCGTTAAAGGATAACTTTGTCCCTTTAAAAAATCGTTTTTTATCTTTCCTCTTTTTTAAATGATGAATTAATTTTTTTGAATATTAGACCATTTACAACTACAATTTTTGTAGACCTCTTCGATATTCGATTATTTTTTGTTATTATTAGAGAATTTTTCTAACTTCTATAAAATCATGAGACAATGTTTGTAATAATTAAATATTGGGGATATATACTGAGCACATGCTGATATTGTTATGAATGTATGATTCTTACAAATAAATAAGATGGGATGATAAATGTAAAAGGAAATACTGTTTGCAAAATTTCTAAATTATTTTTTCTATGCGTAAGCACATCCTTGATCAATAGAATTGCAAATTTCTTTTTTTGGTAATTGAAAATAAGTTGAGAAATAGTATGCGATAAATATGAATAAATGTTAAAGATCATTTGAGCACATGTTTATATTGTTATAAAGATATAATTTTTATGAATAAATATTATCAGATAAAGAATAAAATACAGGAGAGCATTTTCCGTGCAATTATCAAAGGATTTCAAGTTCCCAGGATTTTTTAACCAGTGCCAATGATAAAAAATATTCTCGCCTATTTATAACTTTAATATACAATGATTAAAAGATAAAGGCACCATATCGAGCTTTCTTTATTTCTTGAGCTTGTCTTCGACACTGGTGATACGTTGTTCCAGGAGGTCCATTATGTCACGAATAGAGTCTACCTGTTCAGTTAACTCTTCAACGGATTTATCCATTTCACTATCTACATTTGGAAGTTGAGCAATACGGCCAAAAAGGCGTGGTCTCACGTTCCTAAGATTTAGAACTTCGACGTGACATTCTGTCCCTGGAACCGGTGCAGCCAGCTCTTTTGGACTTTGTGTCTGCTCAATATTTGCTGACTCTTCCTCATCCAGATTTTGCATTGAATCTCCTAAACCAACATCCTTGATCGATTCGACCACATTCTAAGATCGAATACAAATTTCATGAGCTTGTCTTGGCTTGGGAGATTGAACGAACTCGGGAGGAATAATTTACCTCGACTTCCTCAACTCTTTTTGTTTTTTCGTCTTCGATGTCAGATATACTGTCGGCATCGGTTGTTTTATCTTCTTTCGACGAGTCTTCATCTATTTTCAATTTTCCCCCTGGTGAGTAAATCTGTCTGGGATGCTTGCGAGACACTTCATCACGATCAAAATTCGTTTTCCAGACGAGAAGCTGGTAATCACCGCCACCAGAGGCAAAATAATCACCACCCCGCGAAAATGCAACACATTTGACGTGTCCGCAGTGACCTTTGAGGGTATATATTGGTCGACCCTCCAGCAAATCAAGGACCTGCGATAACAATGTCATTTCATCACATTACAGATGTTTTTTACTTAATCACGCAAAAACAGCTGCACGGATTTGAATGAAATTTGACATAGAGACAGTTTACAACGTGGATTTGAACATAGGCTACTTTAATTCAGCTCATCATGACCAAATGGTGCTGCGGAGTATGAAATTCTATATAGATCGACCAATTGGCATGAAAATTGGTTTAAATACGTATTTAAACTCAGAGAAAATTTTAATGCTATTCATTTTGTTGTGACTCAACACCAGAGAGCGATTAGATATACCAACTTTTATACTGTTCAATGGATCGCTCAAAAAATTTTTTTAAATACGTTAATATTATGATTACAACAAAAACACGAAGCGCCAGAGCTGCTGTAACTTGCTAATAGTCTATATGAAATGTATATGAGATGAATTTATATGAATATCGCGTAATCATCAAAGTTTTTGTAAATACCTTCATGGAGCCGTCTTCAGACGCAGTTAACATGAAGTTTCCATTAGGATGAAACGTAGCTCTGTTCACAGCTCCTTGATGCACAGCATAGTGCTGATGCAACGAAGCGGTCCTCAATTCATAGATTTTAATACAGCCAGCTGTATTTGTAGACCCAATGGATACTCCGCTTGGATGGAATTCAACGTCTGTGACAGGAGCTACAAAAATTTTGAATATTCAGTAATCGTTGATATTAGCCCGATCACTTCATCGTGGGTCATTGGAGACCCGATCAATTTTTCTTTTGTCTCATTTCTCAGAATCCAATAGATGTGTTTATGACGAAAAATAACATATTTGTTTAAATTTTTTTGTAATTTTCTTGCAATCTTTGCAAAAATCTTTTTCAGATTGTTTCATTGCAAATTACATGTTTTAACATGCCTTGAGTCTTCAGCAACCCACGATAAACTTACAAGGTGTCAAAAAACACTATAAAGCGATCGGATTAAGTTTTAAATAAATTTTCCATCGATTTAAGATTAACCTTTCAATTCTCTAAAAGTTCTGATGCATTTGTTGCTGGAAACATCCCAAATTCTTATCGTTTTATCGTCACCGCAGGAAACCAACAAACGTCCATCGGGCGAGAATCTGGCTCGATTTACCCAATTTGTATGTCCAGTGAAAGACGATAGGAACCTTCTTCGACAAACCATCCACAGTTTGACGCTTTTATCATCGGACGCTGTGACTAGCTGAAATTCGTTATTTTCCATTAATATTACTATTAATTATTTTAATAACCATTTAAACGTAACACGAGGATAAAAAAATAGTAACGAGATAAAATAAAGTGGCAAGTACTTTTTCTCCGTCGGGGCTGAAGCGAACAGACCTGACAGCCCCGGAATGTGCCTTAAAATCCAAGGATTCGCCTTTTATCCTCGGGACCCAAATTCTCACGGATCTGTCCCTGGAAGCGCTGGCCACGACTTCACCGGACGGTGCGTAGTCAACGTCCAGGACCGCGTCTTTGTGCGCGTAAAAACGATAAGATCTCGCTGAATTTACGATGTTAAAGACGATCAAAGTTTTATCAAGACTGCTCGTTACGACTTGTCCACCCTCCGGATTGAAGCAAACTCCGACGATCGCATCTTTGTGCCCCTTCAAATGCTTCTCGACGCTCGGATCGCACGCAGTTTCTAACATTCTGCGTTTATTCTTTGCACGAAGACCGTTTCCGTATAACTTGTCATTTAATGTTTTTTTTTTTCGGTGAAAAAATGATGCACTGTTGAAACGTAATTATTGAGATCGTTACGAAAGTCTTTATTATTGTCGGAAAGACAGGATCGTTGGAAAAATCTCGTAAATCGCTTCCCTTCGCGACGACGAGCGACGTGTGTACTCTTCAGCGTCAGTTTTCAGTTTGTTTCGGATATTTTTTGAAATTTATCGTCGTGATCAACAGCGCCGGTAGCCGAGCTCGTTCGTGGTGAGTTTTGAAATTTACATAACGTCAGCAGCGCCTCTGTAGACTAAAATCGCAAGCTTAGTTCGTAACTCGCATGACATACGTCTGCATGTATGTACTGAAAAAATAATTATTTCAATTTATGTGCTTTTATTTGGATCTTCCTTTGATACTTTTCGTAAACTTGGTGATTTATATAAAATATTTTCGTATTTCAGTGTAAATATATCATCGAAATCGCTGTACGGAGATAGCATCTATCATTTTTGGAGGTTATAAGAACGCTCAATAACAAATGTTAAAATGCCATCATGTGAACAAGAAGACTCGATAACGACTCTCAATACAGCATTAAATAAATCCATGATATTGATGGATTCTCCTACAGAAAGGAATAAAATTAAGAGTGGCAAGGTGATTAAAATCAATACGAAAATTCAACCTATAAGTACCTTTGTCGAGTCTCGAGACACACCGAGGAAAAGCATTCTCAAACGAGCTTCAATTCTCGAAACTCCAGGAGATACAAATTCTACAAATGAATCACAGATTCTTAAAGACTCAACGGAAGAGATCAATCATGCAAAATCCTCAGTGCCAAGGCCACATAATGTTAGTAGTTCTTAAATTTTTCCTTGTAGTATTAAGGTCGTATAACATGTTTGCTGCATTTGATTTTAATATTAATTAATTAATATTTATATATAATTAATAATTAATAATAACTGTATGCGATATTTGTTATCTAGCTCAGAGATTTTCTGAAAGGAGATTCAGTTACGTCAGAAACAACGCCTTCCACTTTTAAATTGACAGATTTGTCAGATGATGAGGATTTGTGGATTATGGATATTCCAAAAACTGTAAGAAAACTCTCATATTTGCATGTTGTTTCTAGACCAATTTTTTGAATTGTTATTAAGATAAGAAAACTATTGATTGTATTCAAAATATACAAATTTAGCTTTATATTCTATGGATTTCTATTGAAAATTCATTTTTAATTGGGAGATTTGTATTAAAAGATTTATACATGTTTTACTTATAAAATTAAAAAACTATTCTGAAGTTCTAATATCTCATCTGTTTTTTTAATTGATTAAATATTACTTATTACAAGAATAGTAAAAAGAATTTTTGTAAAAAATGAGATCAGTATGTATGAAATCCACAAAATATCGACTGTTTTAGTACAAGATTTGATTAAGAAAGTTGATGATAAGGTTAACTGTTTGCAGAAATTATTTAAAACGATTTTGCTTTTATGTTAGGTCAATCCAAAAGAATTGTGTGGACAAACTTTATCACTGGGGAACGTAACTAAAATAAAAATTAAAGATGAACGCTATTCTGCTGTTAGTAGAAACGTTAATTGTCCTTTAACGTTTGTTTTTACTACTGGTGAAGAAAATACCCGATACAGAGCGAGTAAGTTTCAGAAATGTTCATAAAAATTCGTGGTATACAAATTAAATCAATTTGCTCTTATACATATATATTTTTTTATAATTTCAGTAAACATTACCCCCACGGGTTCGATAATCGTGAGACGTAAGCTGTCTGGCTTAACAAAACAATCCGTGGAAAATTCGAATGACATGACTGTTCCATTTCCATCGAATTTGAAAACGAGACACCCATTTTTTGGGCCTATCCACGATAAAAGAAAAATTATAAGGAAAAAAAGATCACAGTAAAGTCTTTACATTTTTTACAATGATATTGTCGGTATTAAAATTTTATCCTAACATTTAACTTTTTATTACGTTTGTAATTATATTCATGTAAAATTCACATGAAGTTTTTTTCACCTTCCAATATTGTTCAACGTTGAAAAAAAGAATTCAGATCCTCGATATTTTCTCAATACCAGAAAAAGCTTCGACTTCCGAGTATGTTGTTTCCAGTTTAAAACTACGCTTTCTTGAGATAACTCTTTTATCGACAACCGAAAGTAATATGTCGTTCTATCTTCGGCCGGCTTCGAAATTTCTTAACTAAGTCTCGAACGATAAACTTGTCAATTTCCACTAAATCACGAACGATTACCCTCAGCTAATAAAAGCTTTTTTCTGTGATTTCATTACGGTTAGTTAGGATTCAACGATAAAGAAAATACATGATCTATTACTGGAGACCAATGTTACAAACAAAAATTAGATTTTCATATTTCTTTAGAGAACTTTATATAAAGAAATGTGCTCTTATTTTTTGTAATAACACTTTTTTTTAAAGATAAACGCATAGTAGTATTTTTATCAACTGAACGACTAAAAGATTACTTGAGTATGGATCTTGTCGATGAAAAAGAATTTTCGTGATACATACCGCGATTATGTTTTATCTCGATAAGAAAGTGCTTCCCCTGCTCATAACGAGGAAGCATTTCGGCTGGAGAGTTAAGGTAGTTCTATCGGTACAGTCAAATCAAAAGTTTTTATCTCAATTTATCTCCATAGCATGTGGTTTTTCAGCTTAAGTTTATTAAGAAAAGTTTTTGCAAATTGTTTCAAAAACAACATACTCAAAATTCAAGATCATCCAAAGTGAACTGTACTTTTTACGTATGTATGAAAATTGAAAATATCATAATCTTAGGATTTAAAAAAAAAAACTAAAGGAAGCTTCTTTGAAGTACAATAAACAGCTGTGCAAAATTTCAAGAAAATTCACTACCCAGAAGTCAAGATATCAAGAGTTGAAGATCGCAATGTTTAACACGTGCTCTTATGGGAGACTGCATAAAATAGTGATTTTTGACAATAAATATCTCGAGTTCTACGTAGTGAAACCTCTCAAAATTTAATATAAAATTGCACATTGTATCAAAGAAGGTTTTTGCAAATTTTCAAAAAAATCCTAAGAAAACGATTTTTTGATAAAACTACCTTAACAGCGCCAGCCTTTGGTGTACACTTTTCTTCCAGATGCTCGGCGATCAATGAAGCAGCGCGATGATGTCAGACTTTTATGTCAGAGATTATAATAAAAGCGTGCAACACTCGCTTCGGTCACTGACCACGACGCGATATACACGGGGTGGTCCGGAAACGGGAGAATTATGAGAATTGCCGATGACAAACGTTCTCCATCTATCCATACATTATTCGAAACAGAAATTAATTATGTCTTGACGTTTATTTACAAACGAATACCAAAGTAATGTCCGGCGAAATTGATTTTCAGTGCAAAATCCATTTTAATAAGAAATGATGAGGAACAATTGTTAATTGAAAGAGTCTAACTAATTGACTATTTTTCACTTTTGTAATGATGAAATAAAAATAGATATATATAATGGCTTTTTAAGATTTTTAAGAAAACTGTAATTTTAGACTTGTTGTTTAATAGTCAATGCAATAATTATAGTTCTAAAAAGACTGAATTTAAGAAAAAGCTTTATTTTATTTATTTTTTAATTTAGGATTTACTTCTATTCATGATATTCAGAAAAATTATACGTTCAACTAATTGTTTATATTTAAAAATTAAACACTACGTTGAATGACTATAAAAGAAATGATAACTCACAGTGGACTGTTGATGAACTCAATATTTATATCTTTGATGAATCCAAATTTTTATGTCGATATCATTATTTACGTTTCTTGAAGAGATGAGGAATTTTATAATTTATTTACTTTTGCAGAGTGTTTGATAACCTATGGAATTTAAGTGTTTATTGGAAAATTATTTTTATTCTGTTACAAATCGTATAATCTTGATGCACATTTCTAGACTTTAATACTTTTTCCTTTTTTTTTTTAAATTAATTCTTGTGAAATTGATGTAGAGATACATGTGTCAGTTACATCACGAGGATATTGTGAATAATAATTTTAAGACAACACAATTTCAAGCACGTGTTATCCAAATTAACGTCGAATGAGTAAAAGTGTGGAATTCTCATTAATGTCACATGTGCAGAAAAAGCGAGATGAGGCATCGTGCTTTTCAGACATAATTTTGTGAAAATTTCTGACAATGAGACTAAATAAATAATTTTAGCAAATCTTAAATTATCTTTTTCATAAATTTCTCTAGCTGCCTAATTTTATTACATTTTACACAATATGCAATTAATTAATCATTTCGTAAATATAAAGCGTAGATTAAAGCAAAAGTTGGAATTTTTTTTAAACCTACAAGGACAATCCAAATTCAATAAAAGTGCTGTATATATGTTTTTAAATTTAATGACACTATATTTAAAAATTGTGTGCACAGATTCGCGTAATTTTCGAATGTGCCGACACAAAACACTTGCATCAAGAAATAGGAGAGAGATGGCGAGATTGCTTAGAGAAAGAAGAAATTGCGTGTGATCGGGAAAGTGCAATGAGAGTCTCAGTACGTCGATGACAGTGGTGAGACAATGATCTTGCATCTCTGACTCGCGTCTCGAAGATTTCTGGGTTCCACGAGTCTCCATTTAATTTCAATTGGCCCAAAATTCTTTGTTACCTTTTTGAAGGATTTTTTTTCAAAACTGGGTGGCACTTTAGAGAAGTAGACGATAAAAAGGGAATGACAATGATTTGAGATAAATTGTAAAAAGTAGGATGCGATCTGAGGACGCGAATCGACCATGGAATACGAGATCGCTCGTCGTTTTCCCCATTACGGAAAAATGTATACTCTTTTACGTCGTCGTATTTGTCCACTTCCAAGTGCATTTCTCTCAAGGACAATTTTCCTCGACAGACATAAGTAAGTCAAATCTTAAAATTCAAAAAATACGTTCGTATTTTCAGAAAGCTCACTTTTCCTCATCTTATTCTCGTACGTTTATTTAAATATTTATCAACTCAATAAAAAATTAAAAAAATGTTTCATTTATTTAATTCGACTAAAAAATGTACTCATTCTATTAGTTACAATAAATTTAATATATTTTATATACTGTAAAACGTTTATCTATATTTACATCGTTATTGAAGTAAATTGTATTGATGTAGACTAATAAAAAATCACGAGCAACTAACTGACGGAATTTATGAAAAAAATAGGAATTTGTAAGAAAATTTATTTATTGAAACATAATTGCAATAACAGAAAATACTTATTAAATAGTACTAATGGCATTCCCAATTTCAAAATGTTAAAACATTAGACAGAATCAAGTTATATATTCCTCGTAAAAAAGAAATAAGTTGTGCACCATATAAACGATAAACGATAATAAACGATTTTTAAACGATAAGATTTCTAGATATTAACTTCATTGTAATTGATTTTTTAAATAAAATTCTTATCGTCTAACACAAATATATTCAATTTGAAACTTTCATCCATAATTAATTAAGTCAATGACCCATTTTAAAATTTTTCAGAGATACTGTCGGTAATTGGATTAACTAATTTACAAATTTACTGTAATTTACAAAAATAAATGTATTGGATTCTATATTACAATGATAGGTCTACCTTAAATTCAATTTAATACTATGTTAAATAAATAGAAATAAAATTCAACAAATCTTGCTCTCATGATAAATTCTTCCGGCCGAGGAATAAAGGGTATCGATGGTCTATTGACATGAAATTAAGTATCATCTTAGCGACGTCATGTGCGTAACGACGATGAGAAGAGATGTGCATTTGAGAAACGAGCCGCGTTAATACGATTGCACTAGAATTTCAATGCTCTCTTCAACAGTCACGCGACTGCAAAGCTACTTTTAAATCAACTCTGCTTCATTAATTGAGTGGCGTGCTGCAAGCTTATGATATTTAATGCAGATGCAATATCTATACACGATTTTTTGTCTCCAAGACCTCTGGGCATTTGAGATTGTACATACAAATGACAGCGTGTGAAAATGATCGAATCGCAATTTTATTAATTTTTTACCTCATAATTATAATCAACTTTATGTTCCACCAATTATTTCAAACTGAAAGTAATAATTACGTCATAATAATAAATTTACATAATATAATAAAATTATGATCAACATTATAGTATAAATTTTAAATGGTTTCGGTAATTATGGTACGGAATTATTGAATTAAACTGTATGCGAGTTTTGCTTATATTTTATATGTTCAATTCGTCTAAGATAAGTCTCGACTGAAACGAGTATTTTGCGTGCATCCATTTCAGTCACTTAAAAATGCATAAAAAATTGCATATGAATACATCAGAATATGAGAGTGCACTAGATACGAATGTGGGCAGGGCCTGGATAAGATCATTTCTCCTAACTTGGAACTGGCTCAAGCGTTTATTAAAACGAAGTGGGTAATGTACGAAAAGGTCTTCGGGGTTACTAGGCTTATTGATCATACCGCGTACTTAGTATCGCCATACATCACGCCTCTATCGTCACGGTACTTGCACCCTTAATTGGCTTCATGGAACGGACATTCGTGTCTCCTCCACGATCGTAGTAAAATAATGAGCCTCGTTCCAATGAAAAACAGATACGAGCTCGAGGATTGGATTCCAATCTCTGCTCAATTAGTGTTTTGGTATATCATCAACACAAAAACAATTGCAGAATTTCATCACTTTGTATACCAATAAAAAATTTCAATTTCTATTTAATCTTCTATTTAAATTTTTAATATTTTTAAAGTTAAGACAGTTCGATCATTATAACAAATCCAACAATAATCAATAATAATTTTATTTTTTGTAGACGAATACTTGATTTTCAAAATTTCATCAAAATCAACTGTGTCGTTTTTTAATGAAAAATTCTTATAGTCCAGCTTTTTTTGTAAATTATATAAAATACGAGAGGTGTCTAAAACATGGTTTTTAAAAGTTATAACAGTATAGGAAAATAAATTTATAATAACGGCTACGAAGATTTTTCATAATTGTTTAAGAAATAGAATAATAATAAATTATTATTATAGTCAAATAAAAGTCGTTGAAATGGAACTTTATAGCTCGAGGAGTTATCGATCTCCTGGGAAGCACAGGAATGCCTCAGGAACCAAACGGAGTTACCCCGAAGTCAGGTCGTTGTGACAGCAAGACCGCTGCCTTCGAGATCGGTGAAGCTGCTCTACTGACAGCCAATACAGTTAATCTGTTCCCTGATGGATTTCCCCAAGATTTTTCAATCCTCATCGTAGCCAGGCCCAAAATTCGTGAGCTATACTTCGTATTTATTTCAATCCTACAACATATTTTTATTCGTAATATAAAAATAAAGTGTTGTAAAAAAAAAATAAAAATAAAAACAAAATGAAAAATAGATTCACCGGTCTCGACGTTGTTCGCTGTGTACAGCGACAACGGAGAAGAACAATTGGTCGTTTCTCTCGGAAACGACGTAACTCTCCTGTACAATACTCAGCCCGAGGACACTTTTGAAGCCATTTCGTTCGGTATTGACGTCGCTGACGGCGAGTGGCATCGATTGGGCTTCAGCGTTAAAGGCGATTCCGTTACCCTCATCGCCGATCATGCTATACAAATTACGCGCGAGCTTCGAAGAGAACCCGGAACTTCGATAACCACCAGCGGTATTGTAATAATAGGACAACAACTTGTTGACGGAAATTTATATATGGTACTCCTTTCATCAGTATACCCATGAAAACAATTTATTTTGACATATGAATTAAAGTAAACATCCCATTGGTTGAACATGCCCCAAAAGTTGGACTAACTTTAATTGTTTGAATATTTTCGATATAAATGCATGTAGATTATTTTTCTATATAAAAAGGTGTATTTTTCCTAGCGTTCAACTATTGGAACAAGCTTTTTCAGTATTATAGAGACAGAGTCGATTTTACTGATTTTTATATTCAAACGTTTTAGGAGGTAATTGCGCTGGCCGTATCAAGTTTTTTTTTCCCGTGTGAACTTTAGTTCGCACTTTGCCTTTAGGCAACGATCCAGGTATTAAAATGCTGGAAAAATTTGAGATGATTTCACCGTTTAGTTATCGAGATATTCAATGTTAAAAATAGCAACTTTAACGTGAGCTCTTATGGCAAGTTATTCCGAAAAATTGTGTTTTTCAATACTTAATATCTCGATTTTGACACGGTGAAACTTCTTCAAATTTTAAGGATGCTTGCATACGATGCTAAGGAACGTTTATGCAAATTTTGAAGAAATTATCTTTAAAACTGTTAAATTCAAGTATCTTCTTAAGAAGGTATTATCGATACTTACTAGTCTAATGAGATACTATTTGGGTAATTTTAAAATGAGGCGTAAATAATCGACTTTTAAGATTGAATAAATTTTTTTTACCAACTGTATACTAATTTTGAAGTGTAAAATAAATTCATGTAATGCAGATAGTTAAAAAGTGTCACGTATGAGTGTCATATCTGATATTATCATTAAATAAAATTCAATGAAAAGTTCGATGACCATGTATTTTTATGGTAAATAATTAAACCTTACACGCCATTGAACATGTGAGATATTTTAGATTGTTTGAAATTTCACTCTAAATATATATTTTTTTCGATCAAAGAGTGGATGCTAACGGTTTCTTGTAAGACTCTAGCTTATGTTGAACATACTTTGTTTTAATAATTGTCGCTTATTTTATCGATAATGCTACTTTAAATTTAGCTATCGAAAAACTGAATTATTACTCTATATCGTAATAAAAATTTAATAGCAACAATTGATTTTCGTACTTTCGTTAATATCTCCTTAAGTACTTATTTTTGCTGTATAAATATCGCTTGAAGTAAAAATATAAGATGAGTTTTGGATCGTTCAAATATTATATAATAATTTAAATGTGCATTTAAAGCATGTTTTTGTTTAAATATTTTTAAAATAATAATAATGTATAAGGAACCCTTAATCGTTCAATTATTGGGACGTTTACTTTATTTTGTGCTAATATAGTCACTTCTTAAAGGGCGATTTAAAAACTTAAGAAATACTTTTTTTCACCAGGGTGAAATTGAGCTGTTAAAAATTGCTCCAAGCCCAGACGCTGCTTATGAAATGTCAACGATCTTCGCACCCGATTGTCAAGCGACTAACCAAAGGTTTCAACATTTTTTTAAACTCTTTAATGAAATTTTCTTTTGTACAGATTTTTTTGAAGATATTTTTTGTTTAAAATTCTGATAAACTACAATAAATCTGATAGGTCAGAAGCTTCGAATATTTCGACAGTGAGTTTTCCATTCAAGAAAATCACAACTCGTATGGGACAGGCGAATTATAGTGAGGAATATGAATTTACCGAAGCTCCAACATCAGAGGAGGACGAAGCCGATTATGCTCCTCTCGACCCATATACTGTTTCCGGATCAACACCAACCGCTTTCGACGAATTTTCCAGTAGACCAGATGTAATCGTTGCTGACAATAATTAATTTTCCAATTATATAAAATTCTATAAATTACATTATTTTAAATAATATAAAAAGAGTCTACATAATATTTATAGTATCTTAAATACAAAAACGAACTAGGAATACATTTTTTGATAACTATTCTACAAAAACAGGCGTTTTTATTTTTTTATTTGTTTCACAAATAAAAAGTGGATTACTTTTTGATAATTGACAATAAATTTTTGTATACTACTACACAAAAGTACAAGAACAATCTAATTTTTTAAAAAAGCAGAAAAACTTTTATTTATATTCCATTAAATGCGATTTTTCAGGAATTCAAGTATATACGACCAACATTTTTTCCTAATAACGAAACGAATGCTCCTAGCGAGGAAAATGTGAATGAGAGATTGTTGACGGAACCGACACCAATTTTCACCGAGAATAATGACGGGTCGTACTACTCGAGTTACAATTACTACAATTATCGGGGTCCAGCCGGGCCGAGAGGGTTTCCTGGTCCACCTGGAATTCCAGGACTTTCTGGACCGAAGGGCGAACCCGGCCGGGACGGCTTGGGCGGCGTGGAAGGTGCGCCAGGACCGCCGGGTCACGTGTTCATGATCCCGCTGAACCAGCAGGGAAATGAGAAAGGTCCGGACCCTCAGACGGACGTTCTAAGACAATTGCTCTCGCAACATATGCTCGCGATGCGAGGCATCGAAGGCCCGATGGGACTGACCGGAGTTTCTGGTCCGGACGGACCACCAGGCTCTCAAGGACCAAAGGGCGAGCCTGGCGATAGCGGAGAACCTGGACCTCAGGGAGAAAGAGGTAAAATTCACTAATAATCATTTTTCTCCTTCTTTTTTTAGTCATTTTTTTTTGAAGTCGTATTAGTATAAATTAGCGTTTTGGAGGTCTTAAAATGAATACGAATGAATTTAGCAATTTTTTCATAATAATATTTAGATTTTATAATTTTATTATCATTATTTGTAGGTAAAATAATTTATAGTTTTATTTTTTAATTGTCAGTCCACCCATGAAACAAATTTGTTGGTTTCCATTTAATATTCATTTCTTCGAAGTTTATAATTTGTTGTACTTAAATATATACTATTTATGCTGCTACTAAGTTATTGTAATCAGTCGTAACAGCATAGAAACAAATTGGAAGCTATGATCATTTTTCAGTTAAAACGATACTGTTTATTATTTTTCTTGGATATTCTGGTATATAAAACTACCTTACGACTAAATACAGATATAGACGCAACTTAATATGTATATGAGTAAATATTGCAATTAAACTTTATCCACTTCTAATGATCATGTTGATAATTTATATACTGAAAAGCAGGATCATAAAACACGATTTTTAAGATCATACTTTTTTTTATAATTTATCAATGATAAAACTACGTTAAAACATGATAAATATATTTTCAATAAAATTTTTCTCACTCAATATTTCTGTAATAATATTCTAAATTATACAAAATTATTCGCAATTTACGCAATAATATTGAAGGTCCTCCTGGAAATCCTGGCCGGGAAGGAAAACGAGGTAGGTCTGGAAGAGACGGGGATCGTGGACTCACAGGACCACAGGGCGTAAAAGGCGAACAAGGGTCGCAAGGCTTGCCAGGTTTGCCCGGTGATAAAGGCGAAAGGGGTGCAACAGGAGCTGCGGGCGAACAGGGGCTCCCAGGTAATAATTACAATATTTTTTTACCATATTTTCAGTATCTTACTTATTCATTTGGTATAACTATTGTTTAAGGTAATTACACCAATGTATCGTTTAATTCACATTTTGTTAAAATTTTCCATAAAGTTTCTTCAACGTCGTATGCACATGTGTGTTAATTTTTAGGAGGTTTCACCATGCAGAAGTCAAGATATTTATTGGTAAAAATCACATTTTTTTGTATCCTTCCATAAGAGCGCGTGTTAAATATTGCGATCTTCAACAATAAATATCTCAACTTCTACATGGTGAAGCTTTCTGAAATTTTGCACACATTTTTATATAACATCGAAGAAGGTTTGTTTAGTTTTTTTTCTTAAGTCTGAACTAAATTTTTTTGAATTTTGTTAATTACATAGCGAGCACACGTCACCTTGGATGACCTTGTATTTCGAGTATGCTGTTCTTTAACCAATTTGCAACAACTTTTCTTAATGAACTTTTACTCACAAAAAACTGAGGCCAAAATGTGTGGTTTTACTGCCATGGCCAACTTAAATTTTAATCTATTATATTAAAAATAATAATTTTTGATAATTTCAGGCCACGAAGGGTTGCAAGGTGAGGACGGTCCACCCGGATTACCTGGATTACCAGGAGAAATGGTAAATAATATTCTTCGATATTTTCCATTAAATGACATTTAAAAACATAATTTTTCATTAAGGGACCAAGAGGCTTTACTGGACCGAGAGGATTCGCTGGTGCACCTGGTGTTCCGGGGATCCCCGGGAATGAAGGACCTCCTGGACCGAAGGGCAATTCGGGCCCTCCGGGTATAATTGGCCAAGCTGGACAGAATGGCCCAATTGGGCCCATTGGACCTCCTGGAGCCCCAGGACCTCTGGGACCAACTGGTTTATCGGTAATTTTCTACTTCGTTCATTCTAAATAAGTACTCACAAATCCTGCAGCCATTATAATTGTTATGTTTGTAAACTACGCATTTACGTAAAAATAGCAACAAAAAAGACCAATAAATATAAATTAAAATTTAATAAAAAAAATAATTAAAGAAAAACAAACGAAGCGAAACGAATTACTCAATTTACATAATTAATAAGAAAATACAATAAAATGAAACCAAACAAAAATTATCATTGATGTTTTAAAAATTAATATAAATTTATTTTTCGTTTATTTGCAGGGACCCCAAGGCAAACCTGGACTTCCTGGTCTTCCTGGAGTAGATGGTTCTCCAGGCCACCCTGGAAATTCTGGAGTACCTGGATTGAAAGGCGATCAGGGTGTCCCAGGTTCTCAGGGGGCTATAGGATTCCCAGGAATCCGAGGAATGAAAGGTGACGAGGGAAAGCGTGGTCCACCGGGTGATCGTGGTGACAAGGGTGAAAAAGGACACGAAGGAGAAAAAGGTGACATCGGGACCAAAGGAGAATCGGGTTCGTCCGGACCTCAAGGGATTCCAGGACTGGAAGGGTTGGAAGGTCCGAAGGGAATTGAAGGACCACGAGGCGAAACAGGATCTGCTGGCCAGCCTGGCGAAAAAGGGAAAATCGGAGTTCCTGGCTTTCCAGGCTATCCAGGAAACCCCGGTGATCAAGGCGACAAAGGACAGATTGGTAGACAAGGATCGATTGGTGACAAAGGTGAAAGGGTAATTATAGATTTTTTATTAAAGTGCATTTAATTAAAACATTCAATGACAGCATAGACATAGTATATACAAATAGAAAATACATATTTTTTTCATTAATGAAGAATAATCTACTTTTATATTATTGAGTCATGTTACTGATTCAATGTATTTCTCATTTAATTAGAAAACCTTTTTTGTGCCTTCTGTTTTAGGGTCATACTGGAGCACCGGGAGAAAGAGGCGAAATCGGTCCAAGGGTAAGGATTTAACAGTTACATTGTGAATTTTACCCTGATTTACAATACATAACCAGAATTATAACCCTTCTTAAATTACACTACTATTTAAATACAACATTTCCATGGTTTAAATCGTATAATATTTTTCAAATATTTTTATAATTTTTCAAAAGGCGATAATTTCGTATTTTATGCAATAAAATAATGTCACAGTTAATTTAATAGTTTTTCATATTATATCGTTGCATAAAATAATATTCATGTCCTTAAAATGCATCATAATTTTTGAAATAATTAAATATAAAGGGATTCAGAGGAGCACGTGGTAGAAGAGGTTCCGGAGGTAAATCAGGACCGAAAGGTGATACAGGACAGGCGGGAAGTCCAGGACCACCAGGAGAACAGGGATTGCCAGGAGTTGAGGGACCCCGAGGTTTTACCGGTCCACCAGGTCTTCCGGGGCTCGATGGAAAGGATGGAATTGCTGGACCACCTGGTGAACGAGGTTCTATTGGAGAATCTGGTTCCCCGGGGCCCATCGGTGCACCCGGTGTTGTAGGTCTGTCATTAACTCTTCGATTACGATAACTATTATCCACAAACATTAAATTTTCTACATTAACATTTTATTCGTCATGCAAAAATCTCATTTCTTTCATAAAAATTTTTTATTCAATTCTAAGTATATTTTAATACGATTTGTATTTTACTGGAGTAAATATATGAATTAATGATTTGATTTCAGGTCCTCCTTTTCTACCTTAA
>JAPYYW010003789.1:0-20716 GCA_030522545.1 Cremastinae sp. A BG-2022a | reverse complement strand
GAGTAGGGGTACTACGCGATGATCTTTCGGAAGAGGCGCTCGTACAATTACGATCAAACATCACTTACAGGTAAGTTCGTTTAATCGTTCAATTATATACTTTTTCAATGCTTCCAGAGACAAGTGTCCCAGAATTCAAGGCAACGCTCTTATTTTCATATTTTTTTAATGCAAATAATAACAGAGATAAAAATACGATTTTTTTCTAACGAGTGAAACAAAGAATTTTTATGATTAAAAACAAAGACAAAAATTATCCAAGTTTCAGCATTATATATGATCCGCGTCTTATAATAAGAATGTAAAAATAATCTATATATTATAAAAGGAGAGAGTAGGAGACAAAAAATATAAAAATGTAATGTCGAAACGTAATATGCAAGCTCGTATAGCGGATCAAATAATAATTGCGGCGCACGAGAGAACACGTCGCTGAGATTCATGAACGCGTTTTGCACATCGTTCTCTTTCCTCTCTTATTTTTATCCCCCCGCATTTATGAAACTTACGTGTATTTATTTTCCGATGGGGGAGACGCGGATGAAAAAAAGGCGGAACGTGCTTATTTGTAAAGAGTACAAAAATATATTGTTTTATTTAACGATTTAGTAACGTGAGGCACGCACGGCGCGCTTCTTCTCTACAACAGTATTATTATCGTGTCACGAGCCAGAGGATAGGCCCTTCACTCTTGCTTTTCCACCTCGTTTTCTCTCTCTCTCTCTCTTTCTCTTTTTTTTCTCGTCGGAGATACAAATCTTGAATCATCTGCTCAAATTTTCATCGACAGGGAAACAGGCTTCGTTGCGAATTTTCCGGGAATTAAGCAATTTATCAATATAATAAATGCGCCTGGATCGTCCATCATTCAGAAATGATCCCGCGATAATTATTCTAAAATTATAGACAAGGCAAGAAACAGGGGATGTGGAGAAAAAGATTATAAATAAGCAGAATATATGTAGAATAAAATAATGAAAATAGAATAAAATTAAAGAAATAAAAAAAGGGAATGTGCATGAATATGAGACAAAAGAAAAGTGGCGTATTAAAAATGTAGGTCAAAAAATAGGGAGAATCGACGGTAAAAATATTGGGGGGGAAATGCCTAATGGCACTTAATGATTATTGAATTTCTCAATCTCGAGAGGCGCATACGTTCGAGGATGAACCGAGTCCCCCATTTCCTCCCAGAGGCCGCGGCGGGACTGGAAACTCTTTCCATGGGAATGTAAATCATCGATTGAGCAGAGAGGAGGATTCAGAGTCGTAGGGGCGTAAGTCGTCCGAGCGCCGATATCGATCTCGGGGCTCCGCGCGCGGCTTCCATTCAGTATCTGGCCAATCTCAATCGCTTTTTTTTCTTCTTTTTCTTTTTTTTTTCTTTCCTCGAGAAATCCCTCGTTCGCATTACACACTCGGGCACGTAAACTTTATTTTATTTGAACAAGCTTATAATGCGCGCTAACGAAACGAGCGGTCGTGACTCGCGCGAGCCCTCGCACCAGTCATTATTATACGTTGGAACGTCCCCGCAACGTCCGAACGCCTCGTTCCGCTCCAATCCGGGCGAGGGACCAAACAAAAAGCGTCTCGTTGCTGCTGCCAGGTCGATTTTACTATTTTTCTCGCATCGAGGGGTCTCCCTCTCCACTTTTTCACCATCCACACTGACGAGATAAAAGTTTTGTTCAAAACATAAAAGTTTTGTTCAAAACTTTTATCAATATCTTTTTTTCAATACACGGCCCATACAATAACATTTAATTTACATAATACAATGAGGTAACAATGAAAATGAGCCATATAGTTAAAAACTATATTATTTTTATGCTTCAAATTTTACTTTTTTTTAAAATATTCAACAAAATATTCAACAAAACAAAACGTCGAAAAAAATTGGTTTGTACCAAGAAGGAAAAAATAAATAAAAATGATCGTTCAAATATATTGTACACGTACACATATTATTTTATCATTTTCTTCGCTGAGAAAAAATTGTTTGAAAAAGCTACTGCAAAGAAAGTATATATAAAGAAAAACAATATGTATAAAGAAAATATAGGAATAGTCGTTGAAAATAGTAATAGGGGTAAATAAAATAAACATATATTTTGTTGGCAAAGACGATGAGATCCCCTTACGAATGGCATCAGAATTAGCGTTGAACACGAGTGTGGGCAAAAGGAACACCTGAGAGCGTCATTCGTCTTGGCCGTGCAGCGGCTATATGCATTTGTCGCTGATGCTTCTGATGCAAAAGTGATTCATCGTTGATGCACGTGTCAGATCAATTTCAAAATGCACTCTCGCAGACTCACGGATAGAGCGCGAGAGTGGATAAAAATGCATATATATTTATATTTATCATTGTCCGATGACGATCTCTCCTTCTCTGACTCACGGCGATCAAAGAAAAAGGAACGAAAACGTTTGAAATAGAAGAAGAATTATATGGAAAGCGGGGAACAGCGATGTGGCGAATTCTGTGCTGGGACTCTTTGATCTCGGAAAAGTGAATTTAGCTCGCCCACGCTGTTCGGAAAGCCATTACAGCTTTGCACACGATTATTCCTCTATCACCTTCTGAATGAGAGAGAAAGACGAAGAAAAGGGAGAGGAAGACAAGAGAAATATGTATACACGAGAACAGATCCAGACGGTTTGTAATGGAGAAAAAAATCGTGCTGGATAGATGAAATCTTGTCTCTCTCTTTCCCTCTCTTGCCAGCATCACGACACACCTGTGGATCTACGGGGCAAAGACGGAAAATTATACAAGCTATAAAAGTTTATTACCTTTGTCATTCGAATCGTCAATTTTTATTACAATTATTTCTTCTAAAAAAAAAAAGAATTAAAAACGAGACAACGAAACTAATTCCGTATGATTGGTAACATTGTGGACAATTTTTTATTAGCGACAATGATGATAATAATTTTGATTGTGCGTAATGTGCGTTTAATAGAGAATGGACAATTTGTCATCGCGCACCTGCGCTTTACGAGTCGTTACTAAAATCGGACTAGATTGCCTCGTTCATGAAATTATCATTCTTTATGAGTTGAGGAAATATTAATCGAGAATATAAAATTTGAAATTTATTGTTGGAAAGATGCACACCAGCGTTTACAAAAATATGCACATTTACAGCAGAAAATTTTTTATTGTAATTACCAAATAATGCATACATAAAAATGCTTTACTAAATGATTTTTAATTTTTCCAAATCCCGTTACCACGCAGTACGAAAAAAAAATACAGTAATTTTTAGTACAAAATTCACTCCGTGAATAGTAAAAAAATTGCATATGAATATTAAGTACAAACAAAAATGCACACGTTGCACACGCAAACGATTTTTTCTAGCATGTAATAGGCATTATTACGGTTGCGCGTCCGAATGATGAATTCTAGGATCAGAAAGATTTATTTCTGAGCGCGCGTTGTCTCGAGAGCCCCCTCGCGTTACGGATGCTGCAATTTTGCGTTTACGCAAACGTCTCTCTCAATATTAAGAATACATGTTTATCCGCGAGAAAAATTATGGCTGTCTTAAAAAAAACTTTGAGAATAATAAATTCACGGAATCGTGTCCTGAAAATTTACTCCATTAAAAAATCTCGACAATCCGTTGAGACAAAAACATAATAAATTGGTAAAATATAGTCTTTTCACTATACATTTTTCAATTATTTGTTAGCTGCTATAAAAATTAACAGTTGAAGCACACTTTTTATTTAATTGTGATAACTATGGAATCTTTTAAAATATATGGAAAAATGAAAAATTATAGTGAATCTAAGCTAAAGAGCACAAAATCCGGTCGTTGAGGAACTGAGCGTTCTTACAATTTTACGTTTTATGCAACTCGATTCGTTCGGATTCGGTCCATTTTACTCGTGTGATAAAAGAAATGAATTTTTTTAATTGATAATTTTTAGATTTTTTATATTTTAAAGAAAAATAAAGAAAAACTGGAATTTAACCGGTTACGAGCAAGGACGTAATAAAATTCTTTGAGATTGCATAAAAATCCATGTCAAGTTTTACAAGTCTTCACCATGCCGAAGACGAGATTATATGTATTTATTGTTGAAAATCTCGTGACAGAGTGCAGAAAATAGCAATTTTCACCAATAAATATCTCGATTTCCGCATGGTAAAGCATCTCCCGGAATTTAATGCATATATGCATATGATGTCAAAAAAGGTTTATGCAAATTTTTAACGATAGCTCAAATAAACGACACAGACGATACATAAATAAAATGAATTTTACCGAAGACGTGTGAATTGTTTCGCCAGAAAAATGTTTGCCTGATGCAACTCTATATCAAGGGAGGATGATTTAAAAAAATATAAACAGCGAATGATGGATTACTAATTTGACGTGGAAAGCCCCATTATATATAGATTCGCGTAGGAAATTCTCTTTGCAATTCTCGCACCTGACTCACGAGGACGGATATCACATTGATCGCCTGGAATATTATTTATTCCTGGATTCATACAATTTTTCACCAGTGCAAATAAAAGTTGCGTTAAGGATTGGCCGAAACTATTTTATTCTATCTTTACAATTTTTTGGTAAAATAAAAAAAAATTAGTATAACGATCTGATAGATATTGTGTAATTAATAAAATAGAAAAAATGATAGAATAGAAAGAAAATTTTAAAAAACGAAATGTGTTTAATCATTTTTAAGATAGTAAAAATTTTGTGGTAAAAAAGAAATGGTTTGTCCTCGATACGAAGAATTTTACGGGTATGTATAGAAATTGAAGGAGAAATTATTCGGAGAGCATTAATTGCGATGAGCGAACGGTATAAGAGAGAGACAGAGAAATTTTTCCGCTCACACGCGAATTGTTGGAAGTGTGCAAATAACGAAGTGTTTAGGGGCCAATCGAGGATGAAGATACACATGGGAGATACGACGAAGAAGTCGACTGGCAATTGCGTGAGAGACTCGAGCCCCCGTCGCCGTGAATAATTACGTCTAATAAGGAAGTAGCTTGAAAAATCGGTAATCGATCCTTGCTCGCACCCACGCTGCGTCTTTATGATTGAACGATCCTCAAATTTTTATCCGGCAACTCAAATCAAGAGGTCTCAGAATGTGGTATATTCGAGAACATACTTTCTAAATATTTCATTACGTATAGCAAAAATTTATTTTATTTTCAACATTGACAATTAATTATTGAGTCAAAATTGCACAATAATAAATGATGCTGAGTGAAAATTATGAAAATTCGTATAGACTAATGAGTAAAGTATTATTAAAAGAGAAACATTTGAGGAATTTTAATTTCATCGAAGGCACACACAGGTGAGTAATTAATGGGTCGCGCTGGCGCTCGTTTTACTGACATGCAAATTTGTATAAACTCGTACACGGTCGTCGCTCTCGAGACGCGAGGCATAACAACTGATTCACTCTGAAAGCGCACTAGACGAATCGCCGTATATATTTTCGCTTTTGTTTCATTTCATTAACAATTCAATTATCATATTTAAATTCTATATGTCTAAAAAATATATATTATATACTATTGTATATTCAAATTACATTGTCGATTTTTTTTTTGAAAAATCATCTACATTACTGCTGAAATAATATTTCGAAAAATGCTATTCATTTGAATAGCCTTTAACTGCAGAAATATATTATTCCTGTACATGAAATGCAATAGACGAAATTTAAATAAATGATAAATTGATTGATGGCCCTGAGAGGAAGGCCGTGAGATAAAAATTCGTTTGACTTACGGTCTTGATTCCGCGATTATTTCATTCATCGCGCTGGAATATGATTGAAGATGGAATGTAGTAATAACGTGTGCGCGAGCTCGAAGGGACTCTCGGCTTTATCCTGAAAAATAATCTGAGCCACGTACACGCATCGCCGCGTAAGAGTTGATGGGCCCCGCGCGTGTATTTAATAATATCGGGGAGACAGCGGCGTGAGCCCCCAGGATTCGTAACGAGTCTATACGGATATATATATATATATTTATGTCCACGTATTCGCATAAATAATTCAAAATGGAGAAAAAGCACGAGAGATCATAGTCTCGTGCGAATTACGAAACTTTATTCATACGTGTAGGTCGAGCTTCTGCTCTCTTCAAATTTTTTTCCTTTTCTTTCATTCAATTTTATCATTTTTTACAAAAATATTACTTAAAACATTATATGTATTCATACATCGTTAAAATAGATTTTCGTTGAATCTTTATATTCGTATTTTTGTATTATCGTAGTTTTTTAAGTGCATTACAATTTACGTATATATATATACATTTTTTATAAAAATATTACTTAAAACATTATATGTATTCATACATCGTTAAAATAGATTTTCATTGAATCTTTATATTCGTATTTTTGTATTTTCGTAGTTTTTTAAGTGCATTACAATTTACGTATATATATACATTTTTTATAAAAATATTACTTAAAACATTATATGTATTCATACATCATTAAAATAGATTTTCGTTGAATCTTTATATTCGTATTTTTGTATTATCGTAGTTTTTTAAGTGCATTACGATTTACGTATTTATATATGTATACTATTTAAATACGATTTCTTCAAATAGCGTAAATAAAAGAAAATATATGTTTAACGACTTTTTTATTATGATACTTTTATTATTGGAATGGCACAACGTTGGTAAGTACTTTCCTTTCCCGATACGGACACATCGGCTGCTTTTCCTGTCCTCCCTCTCGGAATGCGACGATCATATCTACTGGCGTTGCTCCGTCGACGGTGTGAGTGTATAGATATTATTACCCTCGGTGTAATTACGTGACGCGTGCAGGCGCGATTACCTACGTGATTTTCTGCCGATCCTCGATCGACGACGCGTAAAAATTCTCTCATCGCGGCGTGTACGGGGATCGGTACACGCGGATGAATAATAATTTGTATATAGGCACGCGGAGGGTCCTCGCTCGCACGGGGGTCGCGAGCGCGCGACGACGATTCCAGGACGATTAGAAGCCCGCCGCGCGCCCGGCGGGCATTCGGAAAAGGAAAGGAAACCGCAAAGTACCTTTTCATTGTTCAATTATATTTTTTTATTATATTTTTATATTCTCCGAAGTAGTCCTCCCCACTGAGTTTATTTATGAATTTGCGGGATAATATATATGTATATACGAAATGTGAGCGATTGCTTCTTCAAGCCCCTGCTGACGCAATATCAATTATATCCGTCGTAACTTGAAAATTTCAAGAAGCTCCTCCGTTGGCTCCTACACACAATGCAACCATCAATTAAATTCTCGTAGACATTCTATGCCGAACATATTTTTTTTTCTTCTTCTTTTTTTCTTTTTTATTTACCAAGTCAGCCTCGTTAAATTTGAAAAATTCACTAATGTATTCTTTATTTTCTTCGTTCGAAAATTAGATATTAAAAATCGTTATTCGTTCCTCCGCATATATTTTTATTTTCATTTCAAAACGCCATACACAGTTTTCGCCTGCTGCGCGTTCTTTCGTTTTTAATTTACCGTAGAACATCGTATTCTCTTCGCGCGGAGGAGACTATATTTCAAAATTACATTTGAAAAATCATTCTTCTCTGGTATTTTATTTCTGTTATCGCTTACGAAACATTTTTTTTTTCAAGCCGTTTTTCACGTGCTCTTCTCTATTGTGTCCGTACATTTGTTTCTTTTTTCTTTGAAACGAGTTTACACGGGCATACCGCGGGGGGATGAGTGGATGATCTTCCGTAACGCGCGCGGCTATTCGAGTATTAAACAGAGTGAGACGGGACTATATATATATATATAGGCAAGTTCAGAGAGAATAGAAAATGCTTTTTACCGTGTGCGAGTGTGGTGCCACGGGTGGTGGCAAAAACTTTGGAATCAGCAGTTTCGCAGGGGGAAGATACAAGGATTTCGCCGAGCGTATGGCCAATTCCGGGCTCGGAGTTTGCTACTCTCTCTCTCTCTCTCTCTCTCTCTCCCTCTGTCTCGTTTTCTCTCGTTCTCTCGCACGGGGGGGTATACACGAGAGCCGAGCTATAAAACAACTTTACAGACGTTCCAGTATCCAATAAACGGCTTAAACAGTGATTTCCTCCTCTCGTCGCGGAGTTGAACGAATAAAAGGCAAAAAATAGCCGCGCGCGGTACACATGCATTACAAGAGAATCGTGTCCTCCCGCTCCTCATCTCGATTTATTCGAGAATATCTCGCCCCTAATGCTGAATTGTTTCACGATCCTCTCTAACGACACTTCATTAAGTAACTCGCTCTATTAACAACTTTCAAAGTTTCCTTTCGAAGCTCATCATGAGAATAAGTATACTCCGATGATTGACAAGATAAATCGACGCAAACAGCCTGAATAAAATACGCAATAAAAAAATAAATAATTAATAATAGGATATTGAGATATAGTTCTGTAGTTTTATGGTTTATTTAGAATTTTGTTGAAAATTGGCATAATATCGTTCTTTAATATGATACGTATATGTGCATCAAATTTTAAGAGGTTTCTCGTCATGTAGAATTCGAGAGATTTATTATATTAAAAATCCTAATTTTCAGTGCTTTCCTATAAGAGCTCGTGTTAAATGTTATACGATTTTCAATCCTAAATATATATGTTGATATCTAGATGGTGAAGATTCTTAAAATTTTTTTTATATAAAAGAGACTGATTTTAATTTGACTATAAAAAAATGATCGATTGCAAATACAAATAATAAATATAGCATTATTGGGAGGAGCAGCAAAACCACGAGAATTAAGACCTCGCCCTAATCAAGGATTTAAACGAGATCTCGATTCGTGTCGAATCGTTTTGTGCAGCACATAGTGGTATTTACAGGAGAGACCTCGCCATTTTCTTCCTGTAAGACGTGAACACGTAATTGTGGTCCTGGCTCGTGGAACATACGAAAGATTCGTTATTAAGCCGATCGAGAAAGCGAATAATGTACAAAGTTGCGATAGAAATTCCGGATTGATACGGTGTGCGAATTGCGAAATTCTAGGGGAGTGTAAAAGCAAAGAAATGATATGTGTCGAAACTTTTTATCATTTTCAGTTTCGTTACGATTGTAAAAAAAAAATTGATTTTCAAAGATTCGTAATGAACGTCCTTGCTGAATCCTCGAATGCCTTTTCTTTCCTCATTTTTTTGTCTCTCTCTCTTTCTCTCTTTTTCCCTCTCTTTCTCCTCTCTTTCTCCTCTCTCATGACGTTGAGCAACGATTACAATGATCTGATTCTTTCACCTTCCATTTTTCTATCCTAACAAGTAAAAAACGAATGAGACAGCCTCGAAGAGATTTCGCCAAGTGTGCAATTTCGTTTTGAGTGCTCCGTCATTATTTCAGTGTCGAAATTAACGAGACGAGATTCGCTTGATAACTCACTCATCTTTAACTCGAGCTCGTCGGATAATTGTCGCTGCTACTGAAAAAAACCTTTGTTTATTATACGTACTTTCATGGATCTGTTAATTTTCATACAATAAAAATGTGCGTGCTATTTCTTCTATTTAATTTTTCTTCTGTCATACATACTCATTTATCCATTTTTAACGATATAACTCTTGTAATTTTGGTTATCATTTATCAGATGGAAAGTATATCAAGATTTTTCATAAATACATTCTTAATATTTTAATTAAACTTTTCATTTCTGTTTTACTTATTTATTCTTAAGATTGGCGTTGCCGATTCTCAAATGCTCTCGAGTATTTGAGAAACTTCCTTTTTTTCTTTTTCAGAGGCAGTATCTCAAGAGACTCGGTGAATCGAGCTCTTCCTCTTCGCTGTACGTAAAGATTCAATGCTTCAGAACGAGACTTGCTCCGGTGAGGAGAATTCGCTGGTCACGAAAATACGACGCGAGCGTTTCTCGCTTTTCTCCGCGAAGATCGTTCCTACTTCCGCTCTCAATTTTATCACATTGAGCGGAATAAATTTTTGCACGGATTTTTTTTCCCGATGCGATCGGAAAAATGATTTTTTCGATTTTTCACTCGCTTGGAAATCCGCTCGTATGTAACATCTAAAAGAACATTTTTCTATACGTAGATCCTGAAATTTTTATTTCATTATTTTATTTTATTTTATATGTAAAAGTGCAAAATGAAGCGGAAGAGTTTTTGATAAGAATCGTACCAACTACTATACTTCAAAGATTGCTCTGAAACACGGGCAGAGATCCACTTTCTCCAAACTTTTTGCACTCCGCTCCCGTGAGATCGTGATCAACGAGCACAGGGCTTCTAAATTGATAATCGGACTGTCACGTCTGTCAAAAATCGTTTTCGATCTGCTTCCTGGAAAATCGTATCCAATTCTTATTTTTTAAAAGCAGATTCTTCAATCCTTATCCTGGCAACGGACAGAATTTAATGAAATTATATATATATATATTATATATATAGATATTCGGTGTATAGAAAAGGAAAAAAGGGCTCTTATATGTATAATTTTAGATTAATCGTTTTTTTTAACTATAGTCTAATGTGTATGTATGGTATGAATTTTCCGAAAGACTAACAAAAGTCAAGTTTTGAGAATTTTAAACTATAGAGAATTTCGAAATTTGACTCAATAATTTCACATACATTCCGAAATAAAATATCAAAAAAGTAATCACTCGTTGTGTCATTTTCATAATAATTTCACTCCACCCTTTGATATCCTCGTCCAATTGAACTTAAAGCATTCTATAAGTCCACATAAAAATTATCCATCACAAATTACACATAACGAAAAAAAAAAAATTATTTCACCATATATGAAAGAAGAAAAATGTTAAACAATGAAAAAGGATGAAACTGGTGTTAGTATAAATTGTAAAAGGTATAGTGTTTATATATTCGGTCGGTGAACGAAATGATGCGTCGAAGGGAAGCTCGTCTGGGTAAACGTCAGATTTACGACTTCGTATCAATGAGAGCACACGTGTTGTGGAATCCAACAGGCAGCTTTCACCCGCGATGCTGATATTGCACGAAGAAAGCTCTTTCTCTCTCTCCCGCTCTGTTTATCCCGATGACTCGAGAGCACATAGAGTTCCGGGCGCTTAAAATACGTATTCGCATGTACATATGTAAAACGGTGACAGCTCAATGTGGCTCGCGTTTTCCGAGCCGCGGAGGCGCGATTATTCTCGCGAGATTACGTTCGGTAATCTCTCCGAAGAAGAGCGACGAGTAGAGGGGGGAATGGATGAACGAAAAGGAATACTAATAGCGACGAGAAACGATTACGTAAGCCTTTCTTACGCCGAGCGATCATTTTATTCCTGTTTTACACACTCGACTGGCCCCGGTGAACTCCTTTTCATTTTTTTTCCCATCATAAATAACCCGGTGATTAATGTTAAATATTTTGAGCTCTCCGATGACAACAACCGATCCTCGGTATCCTATCATTGTTTTTTTTTTCACTTTCGATTTATTTTATAAATTTATATAGCATCAATAATCATGAAAGTATACATTTTAATAAAAGTTCTATATGATTGAGTAACAGTACGTGCGAATTTTATCGTTCATCGATCGTTTACGTTTTAAAGTGATAATATGCCGGTGAAAATTTTCTGCGGAAAGGTTTATCGTCGAAAAGGGAATCGATCGACTCTTTTTCTCTCATGAAAGCCGATTCACGAAATAACGACTCGAATTGCTGCTGATTGTATTATTTGTTCGCGATCTCACGGTTACGAGGAAGGATAACGGACGAAAAGAATAAGAAACTAGATTTGACGTAAGCTCCGAATGGAGATCTGGGAGAAAATGAAATAGCGACCGATTGACTGAGAATTGCGGCGTTACGGGTGGTGACCCAATTCTTTCATTATGACGATTACATTCGTATTTATCGTGTGGCTTCGGGGAAGATTGCTCGGGCTGATCCCGGAAGTCGAGCCTCTAATAATGTATGTCGAAGGCGTTCACGATCGTTTCTCAGACTCTTATTTTTCGCATCGATATACGCGAGTCCTTCTTCCTATCCAACCTCATCGTGTGTGCAATATTTTTTCGTGTGAATGATACGGCGATTCTTTCCTACCGATCGTGCACGGTATACGCCAAATATCGAGCCATTCCCGATCGCGTAACGACACGCTAGCTCCCACGCGCCGATTCTTCAATGTGTCGCGCAACTCGAAAAATTCTTCAAGCTAAAGTACAGTTCGACAGCAAAAACCATTTACTTGAGACATATATCAAAGTCGAAAAAAATTTAAGTATTTTGAGTCAAAATTCAGCAATTTTTCCACCTTTAACACATGTGCTAATCTTCTTTGATAAGGCCCACAACTAGTGAACCACCTCAAACAACAGAGTACTCAGATTTTAATCTTATATATAAAAAATTTATCTTCCGTATGTTTGTGTCCACAAAACTCAGAAACTAGACGATGGATCGAAATTTTAACTAGACATTGCATTTTAACAGAACAATGTTTATATATTTTTTTAATACTGCGAGAGCATGAAATGCCGAGCCACTATATAATCTGCTAGTTTAATATACACTATATGTATATAAACTTGTTTATAGTCATGTTATTTGTTTGATGAATTTTACAAATCGATGAATCTCTGTAAATTTAATATACAAGGATCAACGCGATCGCTGCTTTTCGATCAGTTTCAGACTTTTCGATCAGTTTTTTCAATTTTTCAATATGAATTGTTGGATTTCACCCCGAATAATTATCATTTTTGTTATTTATGGGAAATTTCCGATCGAATAGAGTCTTAAAATTGAATTTAAAAAATTTCAAAAAATTTGGTCAGCCACACTGGTTCCTGTGGTTCCATGAAAATTTTAATTTGCAATGTCTTACCTTTCTCTTGACGAAATCAGCTTTATTAAGGGTGATTCATTCAGAGACGATGCGAATCTTCCTAATTATCTGCTCAATATATGTTCCATGGGGTTTGCACTTTATTCACCACTTTATTCACTACACCATACAAAACTCAATAATTTTTCTATTTTTTTTTAAATCACGTTAAAATCGGACCATCGACTATTACTTGAGTAAATGAAAATATATAGTACTAATAATTTTTAATGAACAATCTAACTATTCGAAGCAAAAGCGCTATTAAAAAACTGTTCAAGCGAATTTAAAAGACTGCATACGTTTAATGTAACATAAATAATACACTATATGTAGAATAAAATATCAGGATCGAAATTATTACCATCAATTGAACACCACTTTCATCCACACGAACATTTTTTTAAATATTTCGAAACAATATTATAAATTTGAAACACTTGAAACACACTATTCACTTTTTGTATGATTGAAAATAACAGGAACTAACACTCAATTGAACTTGTCGAACTGCTACTAAATGTTTTTGGGTAACGAACGTCATAAAATCGAACAATTAAGGCCTTAATCGGTTTTTCACTCGACCTCGACCGATCACCATGGAAACACTAATGACCGAGGGATTAACGAAAATTTGCAAATTTTTTTTCCTCGTTACGCTCGACGAATTTTCTCTCTTTTTTATGTTTACAGTCCCCGAACTATTCAGGTATATCTGCCCAGGTATATTTGATATAGATAATAGAAAATTGCGTTGCAAGTTTTTTTCACATGAGCTGAGAATTATTTAGCGTGTGTTCGAGGACCTCCAGCCTAGTTTTCTGAGAATCGAAAATAGGAAGATCATAAAATTTTGATTGGCGCTGGATTTTTGTGTCCTCAACTATAATCGACTTTATGATGGGTAATTCCTGAAAATTTTTGCAAGACGAAATGAATGATTGGAACATCAAGGTTATTATTTCCAAAGCAGTGCACGTTGAATTTTCTGTTAATGAGTATTGATTAGCCAAAAGTTAATGTGTTCTGCATAATGCGCTCTATCTCGAAAAATCGATTAGAAGGCTCATGTTTTTTTAAATATAGGAATGTAAATTTAATCTGTAAATTTATAATATCTGTAAATTTAATAATGAATATTGTACATATATACATACAATTTTTTACAATAATTTGTACACTTTCTCACTATATCTTTGATAATTACAGCCTCGAATTGAATTGAATTTTGGCATTGATTGCACCGGAAGAATTTCACGAGAGTTATTTTAAATTTCTGTAAATACGACAGTAGTGGAGAACTAGACATTTCGTTCTGTTTACTTTTTCCTCGCGTATCGGTTGCGGATAATTTATTGCGGAAGTTAAATATTCCGGGCTGATTTCATTGAAATCGAGTATTTCGTCGCTCTTGGCGAGCAAGGCGTTTATGAGCCAGAGTCCCGTCAACAGTCCGTACATGGAGAATTTTTTTAATTCCTTGGAAAACCATTCGAGGCTTAAATCTCGGATTATGTTATCCTCGGCGCCGAGTTTCGCCATCTCCCGGACGAGAGATTTTTGATAAATCTGCACGAGGTCGTGATAACTTTCCTCGATGACGGACGATCGTGCGCTCGAGTAGACGAAATAATGAAAATCGATCGCCGGCGAGATGTGACGAGCGATCTGAAAGTCGACGAACTTCACGCTCGTTACATCGCCTTTTTCGTCGTGTTTGAAAAAAATGTTGTTGTTCCACGCGTCGCCGTGTGTCAGGACGTCGTATTTATTATCTCCGTGACGGCGCACGAGGCCGCGCATCGTTTCGTAAGCCCCCGATTTCTCGCTCCTCATGAATTCGATCGCCGAGAGAATCTTCTCGTCCGGATTCGCGATCGACTCGAGATTGTCGATCCCGTGGCTCAGCCCGGAAGATATCGTTTGGCCCAACGCGGGCTCGTCGTCTTGCGGAAACGCTGCCTCTTTCAGACCAGATATCAGACACTCAAATTCTTCAGGATTTTTTAATTTGAAAATTAGTGAACGAGCGTGCAGACAAGCGAGGGCCTACCAAAAAAATCATAAAAAATCCAAAATAACGAGTTTTTTGAACGAACCGATAATTAATGAACTTTTTTTAATTAATCATATGACAATATATTGATCGAGTTATCCGAATTTTGTTTAATTTTGTTAATAAAATTTATTTTCTATACCTCCAAAGTAGCTTGGCAATGTTTAAAATCCAGAAAGTCTTTTCTCTCGGACATTTTGTACCCCTTCAAGTAGAGATCTTCCATTATGAGGTGTTCGGAAGTAGCTTCCAAGCATTTCGGAGCGACGAGTTCAAGTCCGAGCCGCGGAAAGATTTTCGTGTAAAAATAGGCCTCGTTCTCGAAACAATCTCTGTTTCGTATGACATCGACGTTCTTGTGGTCTGGTAGACGCTTCGTTATGACACTATTCTCGTAGGCTTCGTTGTTTCGTTCAAACGAAATACGCGTGAAAAAAGTTCATAAAAATTATAGTGAATAATGAGCCAAATGAAAATCTCTATAGATCTTAAATTAAATGAAAATTGTACTAACGATGACCGTTTCCACGATATCCGTGTACTTTCGTTCTCACGACGTAAGATAGGTAATTATCGCCCGGATTAGTTCCAGCTTCCTCGAACCCATCCATCAGACAGAGACCAACGTCATTCTCGTAGTTTCTCAAAAGTTTCTCGAAATGCTTCAAATTAACTGCAATAATGTTCCATTGAAAAATAATATTACCAAAAATCATTTTTTTTTGTTTAATTAACGTTAAAAATAATTTTAAAAAAGTTCACACAGAAAACGTGAAATTGTATACAAAAATATACGTACATATACAATTAATAAGATTATTGCGCAGTATCTGCAGTTATATCGGGATGAAAAAAAATTAATAAGTCTTAGAGTGATGAGATTATTGGAGAAATGATGTGGATGAGTTGCCATCGGTCGATAACAATGAAGAAGCTATGTATCGCGTTCACTTGAGAAGAGAGAAAGAGAAATGGAGCGACAACGCTAGGAAGGACAGAGAGCAGTGGGGGACAGATATGAATGGATGGTCTTGTGCACAATGACAGAGTCCAGTGTCAGCTACACACGTGACGTACGATCTCGCTCCGTCTCGCTCACTCGATTTTATCTCTTGCTCAACGTTTCCATCTTTACTCCCTCGATTTTCCATTTCTCTCCTGCGTCATCGATTTCCTAACAATATTATATATATATGTATATACTCTCGATCTTTCATTTTTCGTTACTCCCGCAATTTTTTATCTATACATATACATCATCAATGTTTTTATCTCTCGTCCTCACGATTTTGTTTCTCAGTTTTCTAGCTAGATCTCTCGCTCGATCACTCTCGAGCTTTCTCGAGCCCGTATCTCGGCTGCTGCTCGAGATTGTGTATTTTCCATTTTTCCATTTTTGTTTTCTTCCTCTGAATATGCATACGCAGTTATCCGTTGCATTCGTCGATGCATTTCACTGCGTTGCACCCTCAATTCTCTTTCACGATTGCCGTTTCTCGTTCGTTCATTCTCGATCTCCGTTGATCTTTCCTGAATCGTGGAATCTCATCGGCTGCTCCTCGATCAATTTTTTTTATTTTTTTTCTCTGCGAATACGCATACATTTATCCGTTGCATTTTGTATGTATATACATCGATGTTTCTCTGTGCATACCCTAAATTTTGTCGGGCGATCTTTTGAATCTCTGGCGAGCTTTCTCGAGCTCGTGTCTCGGCTGCTCGATATCGTAATCCCGGTTAGAGTATTAATACAGCTCGTCGTGCGTGATGGCGCTATGTATGACGGTACGTCAAGCTAGGAGTTTCGAGAGCGGGCGCTTCTACATAATATCGCATGCAAATGCGTGCGTCGCCTCGTTACGTCCGCGCTGGCAATGGCCGTAATACCCAGTGACACAGCTACCGCCCGGCTTCGTTTTCCATCTCATCTCGCCAAGATCTATGCCCTTATATACGAGATATGAACCCACGTTGACGCACGACACACCTCTGCTCGTCCCGTTACAAGGATCAAATCCGTCCGCGGAACGCCTTCCTTATTCCTATCCTATTTTCACAATTTAGTTGTCATCCATTTTCGAGATGCCACCCAACGAGATTAGCCGATTCAGAAATAAAATTTTATTCCTCCCTCCATATTCTGATGCTGAAATGCGTGACCGGCGGAATTATAGCCAATGCAGAAATAGAATTATGCCACCTGCGTTCTCGGCTTCGACAATCGAGTTTTGTAATCAATTTTCAAAACGTTATTAAACCAATGCTATATTTGAACCGAAAACAACATTCAAACAAATCTATTTCCATTTTTTGTTTTGCTTTACAGGATATTTTTGGGTCTGTTAAATTATGCCACCTGCGTTCTCGGCTTTGACAATCGAGTTTTGTAATCAATTTTCAAAACGTGATTAAACCAATGCTATATTTGAACCGAAAACATTCAAACAAATCTATTTACATTTATTTGTTTTGGTTTACAGGATATTTTTGGGTCTGTCAGATAAATTTATTTCTCACCAAATGTACTCACTGTTTTGAACAGGTTACTTCAGATTTAATTGACGAATGAAAAAAATCGATGGAAAATGATTGATACGACTGCGATGGACGAGAGTTATTTTAGAAACTCCGCTTCTATGTTTCGCACGGTGAAAAATATTAGCGTAAATAGTGAAGTAGTGGCAAGGCCAAGTTCAGTAGCAACGCGAATAAAATAGAATGGAGCCTTTGGCAAGTGTTAAATATGAGATGATTCTCGAGTGGAGGTTCGAACGTCCAGTAAGAGATAAATAGAGAATATAATAAAGAGAGCGATGGATGAGAATTGTTGGTTTTCTTCTCATACCTGACACAGTTCGGTGCTCCATTTTCCGTGTACCGCACTAGGCCTAGGCCAGCAACCAACTATTCTGATAACTATTGCGATTGCGTTATTCTGCGTGTGTGCGAGAGATATTCAAGGGGACCAAGATAAAGTGCAATTCGCAGGCTGAACGCAAAGCTCCGATCCGACGACCGAACGGAGCCGATCGCGATTTTGTTCTTCTAACGCGTCGTCCGATCGACGAGATGCCACTTTGTGATATTTCGCGCGTTTCCAAGACAAAGCGAGAATTTTTCTTGTCATGAATCCAGGAACGATCTGCCATTCTATTCGTTGTTTGCGTTAAAATTAAACAAGTCGTTACTTGTTTTTTCAACTGGCTGTTCTTTTCCTATTTATTATTTCTCTCTAATAATTACTCACTTGGTGACTTTATCGTCGACTTTGCTCAATGGCCAAGGTTGGAAAAATCAACGTGAGTTTTTCGCGACGAGGAAGCGAAAATTCAAGGACGAGTTTGAACTCTTAAAAACGATGACTCGTCGGAGTTTCTATGCGTTGATTTTTCGCACGCGTTTTCTCGCGTCGCGAATCGTATCTTCTGCTGGGAAAATCGCTGACGTAATTCCCGAGCGATAAAACACGCGACCGGAATGAAAATAAATCGCGTGGCCGTCGTCCTTCGATCAGGAAAAAGAGAGAGAGAGACAGACAGAGAAAATGCACTCGCACGAATTTCCTCTCGCTTCCGAGAGTCGAGAAGGAAATTTATTATTTATTTTATTTATTTATTTATATATTTTTTACTGTATTAGAGAAAAAAACGATGCAGCGACCTCTATAGCTCTTTGACGCTGAGCGCAATGTCGAGTGAGACCTTGCTCTATAAATTTTCTCGTTTTTTTTTTACGAATGCGCAGATTAGCTCGGAAGGACAAATTCGCGTTGTTCGAACTCGCAAAATAGCCGAGCTGCTGGTTTTTATCGCGTTGAACTCGTACGAAAATTTTTCTCAAAATCCGTGTATATATTTTTATAGGTGGTAACGTATCTCTATATAAGAAATAAAAATAACATATAATATATTTGACATTACTGAGATTAATATATGAATATATGTATAAATAACTTTTAAATGTTATTGCGTAAAAAATTAGAAATTGCGCTTAAACCTCAATTTTCGTGGTTGATAATTTTTTTTACTTTAAAAAAGATGCACGAGAGCGAAAAGTTAATTCGGCGCATTATAAGTTCGTGCATACGCGGTATTATGGACGAATAACTCACACATATCGTGATTTATAGATTGCACGTGATCTTACACTAATTATCCTCTTCAAATCACTCGAAACTTTTCGTAACCAATAATTGGATAGTTTCTTGGCTGAATGAGCGTTCTTGCGATGAGAGCCTTCGTATCTTCGATAAAAGGCCACGCAAAATGTAAATCAAATGAGAAAATGACTGATCATCATCCCAGAGTCAATGTATTTTTTACCTGAAAATGATTTTTATGACTTATTTACCGGAAAAATAATGCAGTACAGACCGATACTGATAATAACAATAAAAATAAAAAATTTTAATACCGTGACATTGAGGAAGAAAATTATGACTTCGATGATGCGAGATAAGAGATTATTGAATACAGGAACTCGCAACACCTCTTATCTCTTATCAAAGAATTTTTGCATTCAGTGCAAATATTGATACTAGTTGAACGTCCTATACTGATTTTTTAAAAATAAAATACAACGACGTGAGTGCAATATTCCTATATCCTATATTAAAAAAGACATGGGGCCTCTAATCGATTCATCAGAATAGAGCGCATTATGAGAAGCGCATTAAATTTTAGCTAATCTCTACTCATAAAAAAAATTCAACGTGCGCTGCTTTCGAAATAATTACCTTGATATTTGAATCGTTCGTTTCGTCTTACAAAATTTTTTAGAAATTACCTAATATGAAGTCGATATCGTCGAGGACACGAAAAGATATCGCCACCTGAAATTTTGAGATTTTCCTATTTTCGATTTTCGAAAAATCAAGCTGGAGGTCCTTGAGCACAGAGATAGGCAGAACTCTCGATAGTTTTTTGAGACATGAAAATTTTTCAATAGGTGATACTCGTTTCATCAATGGGGCAATAAAGATTATCTATTCAAAAATTTTTATTTCTCAGAAAAGTATCGAGCTCATCTCTGTAACCATCCCTGCTCGAGTACCCTAAATTTTCTCAACACCTGTGAAAAAACTTGGAACACAATTTTCTATTATTTATACCAAGCATACCTGAATAAATTACCTGAATAGTTCGGGGATCGTAAACATAAAAAAAAGAGAGAAAATTCGTCGAGCGTAATGAGAAAAATTTTTTTTTTTAATTTTCGTTAATCCTTCGGTCATTAGTGTTTCCATGGTGATTGGTCGAGATCGAGTGGAAAAACCGAACAAGGTCTTCTCAATTTTAATTGTTCGGTTTTATGATGAAATTTGGAATCAGTTGGCCGGTGTAAAGTGTCGGGGTAAGACGTGTCGTGTCTCGCCAGGCAGTTCATTACCGAAAAACATTTCATAGTGATTCGATAAGTTCAATGGAGTATCAGTTCCTGTTATTTTAAATCATACGAAGAGTGAGTAGTTTAGTATTTCTAATTTATAATATCACTAGCAGACTTCGCACCCTCGTGATAATGGAAAAACTGATCCAAAAGTCAGTTTTTTGGCACATTCTATATGAATTCTTCATTTTCGCCCCAAATAATTAATATTTTCGTTATCTACAGGAAATTTCCGATCAAATAAGCCCCTAAAATTGAAAAAAAAATTTTTTTTTAAATTTGGTGAGTCACACTTGGTCTCGTGGACCCAGCAAAATTTCAATTAGCAATATCTTTCCTTTTTCCTGACGAAATGAACTTTATAAAGTGTGATTTTTAAAGATTTTTACAAAACTAAGCGAATGGCGTTGG
>JAPYYW010003788.1:0-20033 GCA_030522545.1 Cremastinae sp. A BG-2022a | reverse complement strand
TTTTTTTTCAAAATTCATTGTAGGACCAAAACTAAAGATTTAGCCCGAACCCAAGCCAAAATAACCAACTTGGTAAATAACGGACACCCTAATGGACATGTCCCAATGGTTGCTGGACAATTTTCACGATATCATATTTAATATTTCAATTATTTATTTATGAATAAAATCGTATGGATTATTTTTCCTGTACGAGGAAGTGTATTTTTCATAACGTTAATTTATTGGAAAAAACTCGCTCAACCCTAGAGACAGGAGCGATTTTCTGTTCAACTATTGGGACATTCTACATATTCAATCGTTCAAGTATTTATTTACTCGAAATATTATTTAAAATTAACACATTGAATGAGTTTTAAATTTCTAAAATATCAGACAATAGTCAAGATGTGAATTTCAAGCAGATTTGTTTGTTTTTATATTTTTTTAAATAAAAATAAAGTGGGAAAACTCCTAGCTGTCCAACTATTGGGACGTTTACCTTATTCCAACAAAAATTTATATTGATCTTCTTTGACATTATATTAACATACTATATGCAAAATTTAAAGAGGCTTCACCACGTGGTTATCAAGATATTTATTTTTAAAAATTATCGCTTTTAACATGGGCTCTTATGAGAGACTTCAAAATACGACCAGTTTCAACAATTAATATCTCGATTACTTCATAAAATTTGGCATACATTTCGACATGGCTTCAAAGAAGATTTGTGCAAATTTTTAAGAAATTCTGTCTCAAACAATTTTCATATGACTCCTACCTTAAAATGCCCAAACATTACAAATTTGACAATTTACGTGATAGCTCTGATTTGATACTTATAATTTTATCGAAAAACTACTGGATTGCAGATATGTTTCAAATATTTAAGAAAAAATATTTTAATTGTCTACATTCGAAAATATACAAATCTAATGGATACTTGAATTTCTTTAAAAATAGTACATTAAAGATACTCGGTAGATTGAAAGGTTTAAAATTTCACAGAATTTCTTGTACTATTTCATGATTCACATCGTTTAAATCGTCGGTCTTGATCCAGTGTTGTGAAAATCGTTTGAATAATGTTTCAAAACTATGCAGGTTCTATGAAAATACTAAAATTATGAAAATCTAGAACCTTACCTCAACTGTATTTAAAGAGGTATTATCGTTTCTCATGTGAATATTATTTTTCAACTTTTTTTGCTAAAATTTGGCACACATTGAGATTAATATGATATCTAACTTGTATCGAAATTTCAATAACTTCCACCATCTGCAAATCGAGATATTTATCTTTAAAAATCGAATTTTTTTTGTGACTTCTTATAAGACCCCGTATTAAAAGTTATTATTTTGCACAATGAATAAATCGTAAAACTTCATTTATTTTCGCCAGCTGTACCGAAACCCCTTAAGTCCACATAACCAGATAAAATTTTTGGCAAAAAAAAATTATTTTTCAATATCCTCCAAAATTATTTTTTTCTTCAATCATACTTATAAAATTATGTTCTTTTCACCGTTCGGTAATTTAAATGTTCTTCAAAATAGTAAATGAAGCAAGTGTAAATTTTAAGAGGTGGAATTTATTTTCCCTGTAATTTTTAAATTAAGAAATACCACGTTTTTAAGACTTTCGTTTAAATCTAATTTTGAACTTGATTCACTGAGACAAACACCTTAAAAATATTGATTTTCATAATTCGAAAAAAAAGAGACAACAAAAATTCAATAAAAGGAATAGTAATAAATTTAAAAACTTTTTTGTGATGAATCTGCAAGTGTATATTTCCAATACATTTTTCCTCTCCATCAAAATTCCAAAGTTTTTGTACATCAATACAAAATGAGAGTCCTATAGACAACCTTATTTCTAAATTTTACTTTTGCTTTTTTTTAACCTAATTGACAGACTCGAAATATTCCTTGCTGTCTTTGGGATTTGGCTTGATAGTTTTCGAGTCTGGTTGCCAATTTGCAGGACAGACCTCGCCGTATTTCTCAACAAACTGAAAGGCTTTTATAAGTCGAAGAGTCTCCTCGACGCTTCGACCAACAGGGAGGTCATTGACACTCATTTGTCGCAAAATTCCAGCATTATCTATTATGAAGAGACCTCGAAGAGCAACACCAGCATCTTCGACAAGTACATTGTAGTTTGTAGATATTTGCTTGTTGAAATCGCTCAAGAGAGGATAACCGAGGTCTCCGCCAAGACCTCCTTGCTTTCGCGGAGTGTTTATCCACGCCAGATGACTAAAGTGAGAGTCGGTCGACACTCCGATCACCTGAGTGTTTAATGCTTTGAATTCTGAGATTTTTTCGCTGAACGCTAACAACTCGGTAGGGCAGACAAAAGTGCTGAAATTTAACATTTAAATATTCATACAATTCAAAAGAAGTCACTTTACTTTTGACGCAAACTGTACTCAGAATTAACAAGCAATAAATTATAAATTTAAATGTTCGTCGAAAGAAGATTGCTTGAAAAAATTGAATTTTCATGCAAAAAAGATTTCGTTAACAAAAATTCCATGCATCATTCACGAGATTACTCACAAATCCAAAGGATAGAAGAACAATACGACGTATTTGCCTTTGTAATCTGAGAGCTTGATGTCCTTAAAATCACCATTGACAACCGCAGTGCCAGAAAATTCCGGAGCAGCTTTTTGAATTCGCGGCCAGTTGTCCGAATCTGAAGGTATGCGAAAGAAATTGCTTGCGTTTCGCAGGAGCAGAGAATTCGATTTACTTATCGTAGAAACCGTATTTGAAGTTACCTGCAACAAATATTTAAATAAGCATGAGTTAGACAATGATCTCGCAAGTGTACAAATTCGATCAAAGCTTATCCCAAAATAGATCTTTCTCACCAATCTTTTGAATTGAGGGCACAAGCTGACTAGCAATCGCGACATTTTTTTGCGTATTTATTTATTACAGTTTGTAGTACTTATTATTATTAACTATTTTTAAAATTATAGAAATCGTACGAAAGAGGTTATGTAATTTCTTCGGGTCTCAGTATTGACGGATTTGCAGCTGAACGGCGCCAATCGCTGAACTCGAATTGTTGTAACTCGCCACAATATTTGGTAACAAATTTTTCGCTTATTTCAACGAGTAATTACATTTAAATATGTATATATACAGGAATGTCGTTACACCGGTGCTCCAAATGCAAGAAATATATTTTCGATCGGAAGAGAGTTGCAGAGGGCGCCACCGGACGAGACTGCGAAGCTTTCAAAAAAGAACACAGGGGACGCTACTTATCGCGGACTTTCTGCTTCAGTTTTTCATTTCCTTGACAGAACGTTGTTTATCGCGAGGGAAAAATTAAATTTATACGGAGAAAAGTGCTGGAGAGGCGCTCAAAATGTTTGTCCCCGAAGATGGTGAGTTTGTGGTTGTAATATTTTAACAAGTATGGATATTGAGAGCATGCTGACAATTTAATTTTCGCTGGATCGATTCTAACCTCACTTTGTCGGCGTTTTAACGACGCAATAAAACATGCACTTTTTTTTCGATAAACAGAACAATACGAGGAGCAGGACACCGAGGAAATATCCTCAAATTTGTGGCAAGAGGCCTGCTGGATCGTTATCAATGCTTATTTCGACGAAAAAGGTCTTGTGCGTCAGCAGCTGGACAGTTTCGATGAATTCATCGAAATGTCCGTGCAGCGAATCGTCGAGGATTCGCCGCAAATCGATCTCCAGGCGGAGGCTCAGCACACCTCGGGAGAAATCGAACTTCCGCATCGTCACTTGCTAAAGTTCGAACAAATTTATCTCTCGAAGCCGACACATTGGGAAAAGGACGGTGCTCCGTCGCCTATGATGCCTAACGAGGCCAGACTCAGAAATCTCACGTACTCTGCTCCTCTCTATGTCGATATTACGAAAACCCTTGTCAAAGACACTGGAAAGGATACAGAAGAGCGATTAGGTGAGCGTTTTGTAATCTTGTTCTTTTAATACACAGCGGAGCCTCTGTAACGTAGTACTACGGAAAAACCGTTACCACGTAATCAAGCTTAAATTTGGTATATTTTCAATTTGTATGTCCATACATGTCTCTACAAAATTTCAATCCGATTCACTTATACGTTTATGAGATATTTATTAGCGAAAATCATAATGTTCTCTACCATCCCATAAGAGCATGTGTTTGATATTGCAATATTTAACTCTTGATATCTTGACTTCCTGTGAGTGAAACTTCTTCAAATTTTGCACAGCGCTATATAGTACATTGAAAAAGCTTCGCTTAGTTTTTTAAAAAGTTTATGTGGTTATTTTTTTCATGTGTACGTAGCAAGTACAAGTCACTTTGGATGACCTTTAATTTTAAGTATGTTGTTCTTGAAACAATTTGGAACAACTTTTCTTGATTGACTTAAGTTCAAAAATCACATGGTACAGGGAAAAAACAAACCTGAGTTAGCCTCAAATACACGGTATAGATTCTTCCATAGTACTACCTTAAGGAGGTATTTACATTAAGGGCTATATCAAGTTTTTTCATCCGTGTAAACTAAAGGCAAAGGTCTGGGTTTTTATTTATATAAGATATTGTCATGAAAAACCATGCGAACATTCTTTACCATTGCATTAAAATGCTGGAAAAATTTGAGATGGTTTCACTGTTTAGTTATCGAAATATGTACTCTGAAAAATTGTCATTTTCAATCATTTCTATCTCGATTTTGACACGATGAAACTTCTAATTTTACACACGCTTACGTACCGTGCTGAGGAACATTTATGCAAATTTTTTAAAAATTATCTTTAGAACCGCTAAATGCAAGTACCTCCTTAGTACTTCAAGTTATGCAGTCATGAGAAAATAAAAATTACATTTGTTACGTAGATGTGCACAAAAATGTAAATAATAGTTTGTAGCAATTCCTTGAAATTGGTTATTGACGACGACGACGAGACGTTTCAACGATTCAAATTTCATTACTTCGAGATAAAAGGTCTTACAGATAGAATTTTGATTTACAGAGGCTGCACAGTTTATATATCGCTTCTTCGAGATATAGAGTCCGTTCGATTTGTAGTTCGAGTTATAGCATCTAAATAATTTGAGTTATAGGGTTTTTTATACTTCAACGGAAGGGAATAATTAATTTATTTGTCATGGAGAGGATTTCGAGTTAAAGAGGTTCCACTGTATTTTTGTTTTCATTATAAAATTGTAAACTGAATCATAGTAACTTAAAAAAAAATTGTTTTAAAAAAATTAAAAAACATGCTTTAATGATACAACGAACTAAAAAGTGAGAAATAATTTTTAATATAAGAATAAAATAATAAATTATTATTTTATTCATATATTCATTATTATTATATAATATTATTATATAATAAAGCAAATTGAGCAAATCTGTTGAATTCCAGAAACACAACATCAAAAAACTTTTATTGGAAAAATTCCAATAATGTTGAGATCAAAGTATTGTTTACTCTCGCAACTGGCGGATCGTGATTTGACCGAATTGAACGAGTGTCCTCTAGATCCTGGTGGATATTTCATAATTAACGGATCTGAAAAGGTAAGAAATAATGACTGGTATCAATTGAAGTGTATTGTAAAGTGTCTATGATGACTCTGTTTTTTATTCTGCTAAAATAGGTTCTTATAGCCCAGGAAAAAATGGCGACAAATACGGTCTACGTTTTCAGTGTAAAAGACGGAAAATACGCGTACAAGGCCGAGATACGTTCGTGCTTGGAGCACAGCTCTCGTCCTACCTCAACACTGTGGATCAACATGATGGCAAAGAGCGGAGCTGTAAGTTTATTTTATTTTTTTTAGTGCCATTTATTAACTCAAAGATTACACCGGGTCACAAAAAAAAGTTTTTTATACTTTTTATCAGACCCCCTATCTTTATGTATTTTGACGCACTGAATCCGAATCTGGGTTTCGTTTTCGAGTAAATCACGAAAAACTATTGAAAATTGTAAAAAAAACTGCAGTTTTCATGTTAAAAAAATATTTATCGAACTAAGACGAGTCTAATTTTTATATATTTTCATCCCCTTTTTGGGGGTTTTTGCAATTTACTTAAATATATATTTTAAGGGGTGAATTTTTAATTCAAATTCATGCATCAAAATATTACATTTTCGAATAATATACTTTTTTATTTTAAACATTAAAAATAAATTATCGATCCAGTATCGTATTTATTATTTTTGAACAAAAATTTGTAGCAAATTTTTAAACGTTGTATTTTTAATAATACAACTTTATTTGCTACAATATTATTCATGTTGTTTCATTCTCATTTAAAAAAACTATACTAATTGTTCTATTTTTGTAATTTTATTTCAAGGTTTAAATAAAATGTATATTATTTGTAAATTTTATATTTTAATGCCGAACAAACAAACCCTGAATTTAAAATACTCAAAAATTCACGAATAATTCGCTAATTTTCGGATTATTTGAATTGTTTTTTCGAATGATTCGAATTATTCGATTCGAGTTTCGAGTTGTTATTCAATTCGGAACGAATTATTCGAAAGTTCGAATTATTCGCACACCCCTAGATTCGGATTCAGCGCACCAAAATACATAAAGAGAGGGGGTCTGATCAAAGGTACATTGTATTGTATCTAAAAATTGAAAAATGTTTGAATAACAGAGTATAAAAAAATCCGGATTGGGACAACGCATAGTCGCCATTATTCCGTACATAAAACAAGAAATTCCGATAATGATAGTTTTCCGAGCTCTCGGCTTTGTCGCGGATCGCGACATTTTGGAGCACATTATCTACGACTTCGACGATCCGGAGATGATGGAAATGGTGAAACCCTCGTTGGACGAGGCTTTCGTAATCCAGGAGCAAAATGTCGCGCTGAATTTCATCGGAACCCGAGGCGCGAGGCCCGGAGTTACGCGGGATCGTCGTGTCAAATACTCCCGAGAAATTCTCCAGAAGGAAATGTTGCCTCACGTCGGGATCAGCGACTTCTGTGAAACGAAAAAAGCGTATTTCCTCGGGTACATGGTTCACAGACTGTTGTCGGCGTCGCTCGGCCGGAGAGAACTCGACGACCGAGATCACTACGGAAACAAAAGGCTGGATCTCGCTGGGCCCTTGCTCGCCTTCCTCTTCCGGGGTCTCTTCAAGAATCTCATGCGAGAGGTCCGTATGTACGCCCAGAAGTTCATCGATCGCGGAAAAGACTTCAATCTGGAGCTCGCGATAAAAACGAAGATAATAACGGACGGGCTTCGGTATTCTCTCGCTACCGGTAACTGGGGCGACCAGAAGAAGGCTCACCAGGCGAGAGCCGGAGTTTCTCAGGTACTGAATCGACTGACTTTCGCCTCGACTCTTTCGCACTTGAGAAGAGTCAATTCGCCGATCGGTCGTGACGGTAAATTGGCAAAACCGCGTCAGCTTCACAACACGCTCTGGGGCATGCTCTGCCCTGCCGAAACGCCGGAAGGCGCGGCTGTCGGCCTCGTCAAGAATCTCGCTCTCATGGCGTACATCAGCGTCGGTTCCCAGCCATCGCCGATTCTCGAGTTCTTGGAGGAATGGTCCATGGAAAATCTCGAGGAAATCGCCCCGAGCGCGATCGCGGACGCGACAAAGATCTTCGTAAACGGCTGCTGGGTCGGAATCCATCGAGATCCGGATCAGCTCATGGCGACCTTGAGAAAACTCCGGAGGCAGATGGACATAATCGTTTCCGAAGTTTCCATGATCCGGGACATCAGGGATCGCGAGATAAGGATTTACACAGACGCGGGAAGAATCAGTAGACCGCTTTTGATCGTCGAGGGACAAAAGCTCTTGCTGAAAAAACGCCACATCGACGTTCTCAAGGAGCGAGATTACAACAACGACGGATGGCAAGAACTCGTCAGCAGCGGTGTCGTCGAATACATTGACACCCTCGAGGAGGAGACCGTCATGATAGCCATGTCCCCGGACGACTTGAACATGAAGAAGGATGTCGCCTATTGTACAACTCACACTCACTGTGAAATTCATCCAGCCATGATTCTCGGTGTCTGCGCATCTATTATTCCGTTCCCGGATCACAACCAGAGTCCAAGAAACACTTATCAAGTAAGCTTACTCGACAGCTATCAAACATGAACAAAAAATTTAAAGATAGTGTTAAAAATAATAATGAGAATAATTATAAACTTATACACTAGGGTGTTTCATTTTTAGGCGATATTTTTTTTTTCTTTGTTATACCTGAAAATCTGATACTTTATGGAAAATAAAAAATTATCCAGTTTGGTAAAAAATTCAAAGTGCAATAGCGGCTTGCTCATTCAAAAATTCAATTTTCCATTTAAGTACCATAGGAAAAATTTTTTTTGTTTCAAAATTTTATTGTTAGAAAAAATGTTTTTGAAAAAAAGAGCATAAAGCTATTGTAGAGCATTAAATTTGCTACAAAAATGATCATTTGATCTAAGACCGTACGACCAGTTGTTTTAAAGATACAGGGCGTCAAATGTTGGACGTTTAATCTCATATAATATTTAATTTATTGCTTTTATATGAATAATAAAATTATAATATACAGTTTAAAACTTTATATAATTCATAATATAGGGATTTATTTATTTACATCCAGCAATTAAATTTAATTTTTGATCAATTTCTCATTCCGATTATTGTAATTACATTATTTTTCATTCTTCTACAAATGGTACCATTAACGTTTGCTTGTTAGCATTTGGAATTCTTTTTCTGTGCATGGCTAATCCCTACATTATGAATTATAAAGATATAAACTGTATATTAAAATTATATTATTTATACAAAAGCAATGAATTAAAAATTATATGATATTAAATATCTATTTTTAAGAATGTTTACTTTTAACACCCTGTATCTTTAAAACAACTGGTTGTATGGTCTTAGGACAAAGGATCATTTTTTTAACTAATTTAATGCCCTACAATAGTTTTATGCTCTTTTTTTCAAAAAAAAAAATTATTTAACAACAAAAAATCAAATTGAAACAAAAAAAAATTTTCCTGTATTATTTATAAAAGGAAAATTGAATTTTTGAATGAGATAAACCACTATTACACTTATAATTTTTTTATTTTCCATAAAGTATCAGATTTTCAGGTATAAAAAAAAATATCACCTAAAAATGAAATACTTGTCAAGTAAGTTTCTTCAATTGCTATCAAAGATTTAAAGGTAGCGTTAAAAATAATCATAAAAATAATTATGAACTAATATACACTTTTTCTGTGTAATGTACATAATTTATTACGCAATTATTATTATTTTAGAGCGCTATGGGTAAACAAGCCATGGGAGTTTACATAACGAATTTCCACGTGAGAATGGACACGTTGGCCCACGTGTTGTATTATCCTCACAAGCCTCTTGTAACGACGCGATCGATGGAGTACTTGAGATTTCGAGAATTACCTGCTGGGATAAACAGCATTGTGGCGATTCTCTGCTACACCGGTTACAATCAGGAAGACAGCGTCATTCTGAACGCCAGCGCCGTGGAAAGAGGATTCTTCCGCTCGGTATTTTACCGTTCTTACAAAGACGCCGAATCGAAGAGGATTGGCGATCAGGAAGAACAATTCGAAAAACCAACGAGGCAAACGTGCCAAGGAATGCGAAACGCGATTTACGACAAACTCGATGACGATGGAATAATTGCGCCGGGTATTCGAGTCTCCGGGGACGACGTGGTCATAGGAAAAACTATCACACTTCCAGAAACGGACGATGAGGTATAATATTTTTTTAAGATTTCTTTAAGGTAGGAGTCGTGTCACAGTCTGTTCAAAAGTTTGGCTTTACGTGTTAAATAAATGTAAAATCATGGCTTGACTTTTTTTGATACAGAAGTTTTTTCAAATTTCTACTCATCTTCTTTAACATCATATTAACATTTGTGCAAAATTTAAAGAGGCTTTACCATGTGGTTATCGAGATATTCATTTCAAAAAATTGTCACTTTTAACATGATGGTCTCTTATGAGAGATTGAAAAATGTGACAACTTTCAACAATTAATATCTCGATTACTAGATGGTAAAGCTTCATAAAATTTGGCATACATTTCGACATGTTCTCAAAGAAGATTTGTGCAAATTTTTAAGAAATTTTGTCTTAAACGATTTTCACGCGACTCCTGCCTTAAAGGAAGCTTTATTTTATTAAAAAAAAAATTAAACACTGTTTTGAAGGAATACTAAAGAGGTTTAACACAGTGAACTGTCGATCAACTCGATAAATTTTTCTCATTTGTTCAACGACCTCACATTTTTTTGTTGACATTAAATTATATCTCCCTAGGAACATTATATCAAAAATGCATTCAATTATCTAGTAACTGCACGTGTTAATTTTTCGATTGAACACTCAGGTCCCATTTCATTTCAAATTTTATTTCCTACCGAATCGTAATATTTTATTCTCCAGTCTCGCTTTCTTTTACCTCTTCTCAACTGCTTCGCTTCAACATGATTAAAAAAAAATGAAAAATCCACTTTTACATTTTCCAGCTGGACAGCACGACGAAAAATTTCACGAAGAGAGATGCCTCGACGTTTTTGCGTAACAGCGAGACCGGGATCGTCGACCAGGTCATGTTGACGCTGAACAGCGAGGGTTACAAGTTCTGCAAGATTCGAGTCCGGAGCGTTAGAATCCCCCAAATAGGGGACAAATTCGCGTCTCGTCACGGGCAGAAGGGAACGTGCGGAATTCAGTATCGACAGGAGGACATGCCGTTCTCTTGCGAGGGTTTGACGCCGGACATTATAATAAATCCTCACGCTATTCCGTCCCGTATGACAATTGGTCACTTGATCGAGTGCATTCAGGGAAAGGTTTCGGCGAACAAGGGAGAAATCGGCGACGCGACGCCGTTCAACGACGCTGTAAACGTGCAAAAAATTTCAACGCTGCTGCAGGAATATGGATACCAATTGAGAGGAAACGAAGTTATGTACAACGGGCACACGGGACGAAAAATCAATGCCCAGGTTTTCCTCGGCCCGACTTACTATCAACGTCTGAAGCACATGGTCGACGACAAGATTCACAGCAGAGCTCGCGGACCGGTTCAGATTCTCGTTAGGCAGCCCATGGAGGGCAGAGCCAGGGATGGCGGACTTCGTTTCGGCGAGATGGAACGGGACTGTCAAATTTCTCACGGAGCAGCCCAATTCCTTCGGGAGCGACTCTTCGAGGTTTCCGATCCGTATCGCATTCACGTGTGCAATTTCTGCGGTCTTATAGCCATCGCGAACTTGCGCAACAACACTTTCGAGTGCAAGGGATGCAAAAACAAGACGCAGATATCGCAGATTCGAATGCCCTACGCCGCGAAACTTTTGTTCCAAGAATTGATGGCGATGAACATCGCGCCAAGGCTCATGGTTGTTTAAAATAATATTCGTTTTTTACGATGCTCGCGAGACAAACGTGACGAAGAATGAAAGTCATGTACGCATCGATACGTTTAATTTGCTTCAGTTTGGGTCATCCATTACTTTGTATTGTTAGTTTCGTTTTAAGTACATCAACCATTGAAACATCGTCGGACACTTTCCATCCATTGTATTATACATGATTCGAAACATTTCTCGACAGTGGAATCTCCAGAGATAAACATTTAGGGAAATTCGTTCTTGTCGAATTGTTTTGATAATAACTTAAAGTATTTCAATAAAATAATTGACGAAATGAAAGTCTTTCTTATTGTTCTTTTTTAATTATTAACCTTAAATATTAGATAATCTCTTTTAATATATTTTAATGAGCTATCGAACTTTTGACCATTTTATCGAGATCGAACACGCTGTTCTTCTGTAATTCGCGTGAGCACTCAAAATTTAACGTTTTATTCTTTTTCTTTACACTTCTTTTCATCACATAATTACCGTTTTTTTTTAATATCTTTTTTAGGTACACAGAGCATCAGTCGAACCTCTAATTTATACAAGAATAAAATTGGTCATTTATTCCTGTAATTATCATTGATTCGCCGTATCCAAGTAGCAAACGTCCAAAATGCAAAATTTCGCTCGACATACGGGACAAGTGCATTTTGATGAGAGCCAAGTCTCTGGCGCATTTTCGTCTTGTCTCGTGGCGAACCTGTGGAGAATTTTCACTTTAGAAAGGAAATTAGTGAAACATAATGTTTCACTTAGGGCGCGTTCTACTTATCATCCAAAACATTCACAAAGTCCCAAATCCAATGTAATAAGGATAGGACGAAGGCTTCGTGGGCGATAAGTGGAATTCACCTTTAAGGCACTAAACCACTTTGAACTCACGAAAAGAGATTGTATTTTTCACAATTTTTTTTCAAGGGACGCTGCGACAAAATTGCTGGTTGATTGACAGCAATTAAGCCATATACGTGGCATCACTTAGGGGATTTTCGATATCTAAAAAAGAATGACTGACAAAATAATTTTTTTTTCCATTTTCACCTAAAATTTTTATCATTTTTGAAAAAAAAAATAAAAGGAAATCCTTTATCAAAAAAAAACCTACATGGTGCCATAGAGATTCGATTTACGAACATTTTGAGACTTGATTTAAGTAAATCGGATGAATAGTTTTTTAAATATGCTGTTGACAGCATATTTTTCAACCTGGTTGACCAGGTTGAAAAATGTAGTTTCGAGAAAAACGCATGGTCGTGCATTGGAACAGTTACACGTAAAATACTGCATCTCCATGAATTTACGAATTTCTTTATAAAATTTGGTGAGAGCATTCTCAATGAATGTATATTTCTCAGGAAATGAAAAAAAAAATTCAAAGTGGTTTAGTGCCAAAGTAGTTCTATCAAAAAAATGTTTTCTTAGAACTTTGTGAAAAATTTGAAAAAGCCTTCTTTGATACAATGTGCATATTAAATTGTATATTAAATTTTAAGACGTTTCACTACGTAGAACTCGAGATATTTATTGTCAAAAATCACTATTTTCTGCAGTCTCCCATAAGAGCACGTGTTAAATATTGCAATCTTCAACCCTTGATATCTTGACTTCTGGCTAGTAGAACTTGTTGAAATTTTGCACAGCTCTTTATTGCACTTTAAAGAAGCTTTCTCAAGTTTAAAAAAAAAATACTAAGATTATGATTATTCAAATTTTTCAAATTTTGTTGTTCTTGAAACAATTAGCAACAACTTTTCTTAATTGACTTAAAGTAGTACAACCGCAAAACCGTGTTGAGACAGATTTTCTTAAAAATTTGCACAGGTCTTCTTTAATGTCATATGAAAACATGTGTCAAACTTTACAAAGCTTCACCATCTAGAAATCGAGATATTATACATTGAAGGTCGTTGTTTTTTCGAATTTTCTATAAGAGCTCATGTTAAAAGTAGCAATTTAAAAAAATTAATTTAAATTTTTTAATTTTGCAAACACGTTAATACAATGCTAACGAAGATCTGTACAATTTTGAATAAATTCTGTCTCAAGAAATTTCAACTGATGATTTTACATCAAGTTAACACATAAGGACAAACTTTTGAATAGACTGTCTCGGTTGTACTACTTTAAGCTCAAAAACTACATGGTATCGAGATAAATTGAGATAAAAACTTTTGATTTGACTGTACCGATTGAACTACATTTATATATTTATACGTAATGTGTTTATCCACTGACCATTTTGCCATACAGTCTATGCACCACATTGGACGACAATAACACATAACGCACGAATTCGGGCCAAAACCGTCGTTATTCCCATCAGAACACTGTTTTGACAATTTAACATTCGACGGAGCTTGCATGCATCCGACGCATTGTTCCAATTCCTAAACAGTTTCAAATTTTTTTGTTATCTATAATTTATGTCAATTTGCGTAATTCTTCATTAATTGTACATTCATATTCTACCTGGTCCGTAAAATATCGCGAATTTTGCTCGACTTGTTCCTTGAACGTATCGATAAACCTGTCCAGCAGTGTTTTGTGAAACGTGACGTTCGGAAGAACGGTTATCGGACGCGCAACGCGATCTTGCAAATCCTTGAAGTCCAGAGCGTTTAATCTTATATTAAACTTTTCCGCTCCAGGTCTTCTTGGCATTACCTAAAAATTTGACAAATATTCTATAGGATTTCATCAAAATGGTCTCAGAATTACGATTTATTTACTCAGTACTGACATTACTGTTAAATTATATCGTTCTTCATTACCTATTATTTTTTAACGTGTAATGGAATTATTTTTCAATTTGTTATTTGAATTTTGTCATTATTTACTTTTTTTAAATTATTTATTGAAAAAAGTGTATTTTAATATGGAAAACGATATTGTGCGTACGACGAAAATGATTTAATTGTGAAAATGAAAAATTCTGCAAAAAATTTTAATCCTCATAAAGAAAACAATTTTTACTGTAAAAAAAAAATTCACAGCAATGTATATCCATTTCCATTTAATTATATAACAAACATGAATTTCAATATTAGACATTACCTTTTGTTGAAAGAATTTACATTTAAAAAAAAACATTTTTAATAGGAAAAATCACATATATTTTTTATCCGATAATACCTTTTACTTTTTACGTAAAATCAAAAAAAAATTGAAATTGAGCTAAAACAAGTGTGATTTTTTTCAACCCCGAATAGTGAATATTTTGAGCATAATTTTATTATTTGACACTTTGTTTTTCTATTTTATAAAATACCTCTATATTCACGTACTGGACTTCTCCTCTGGTTGCCGGAGACATTGCGTGGGTGTCGCTTCTGTTTACGATGAGCGTGGTATCGCTCTGGTGCGCAATGTATAATCTGTAAGGCGTCACCTTGATGATCCAATTGTCAGTCGCTACAACTTTGGTCACGCTGTTCGTAACGATAACCAGCCTGGATTCTATCCTGCAATGGAAGAATTTTGTAAATAAATTGAATTTTCTTCCTCGACGAGATTGCGTAGAAGCGCAAATAAAATTCAAAGCTCTGAACCTTCTGTACTCTCTGTTGATGTCAGAGGACAAAGTGATCCACGTTGAATTGTTGTCGCAATAAGCGGAGAGAGATTTGGCTATCGGATGACTGGATCCGCCATCGGCCAGCCATCCGAGCACTTTTTGGAGAGTGAAGAGCGGCCCGATGAACGCGCAGATGGTGAAAATAAAAATAAAGGGATGGTCATTGCCAAGGAACAGCTGAGCTGTGTCTATGTGGCCCAAAAGGGCCAAACCGAAGCAATATCCTAAAAAAAAAGAAAAGAAAGCCCCTTAGATCGGTGACAGATACACTGTTTACGTTTGTTTTTTTTAACCTTTGTAAAAAGATAACATGACGATTTATGAATTATTTTCTTACCGAAGGGAAGCATCGAGTGTACGAACATCGTAATAATGCTTCTTTTTATATGATACTGAATAAAAACTTCATCCTCGCTCTCTAACCAAGGTGAAAAAATGTGTGTTATGGTTAGACCAGCTGACACAAACTCCGTAGGCGGATAAAAAATGCATCCCGTCATAAGAATATAAAACAACGTGTAGAAAAAACAATTTGACATGGTTTGATGTAAAAAAAAAAAGACCGGAAATGATTTGTCTACTCCGAACTATCGATCTATTTTCGCTTATAAACTTTTGTAAATATTTTTTAAAACTACGGTGGTTGCGTGTCGTGTTTGTTTTTTATCAGCTGTCCTCTCCAATCTCGACCGCATGGTGGCGCTGACTTTTGACGTACACGTCAAAATTCAAAATAAGGAGGTATGTCATATATATAAGATAAAGCAAACGTCCCCCCAATAGATGGACTTTTCCCCATAGCTGGACAATTTTTGCTGTATTATTTTTAACGTTTGAATTATTTATTTCTCAATAAAATCATATGGATTATTCTTCATGTACAAAGAGGTTTATTTTTCATAACTTTAATTTATTGGAACAAACTTTTATTGCTGAACCCTGCTAGAGATAGAGTCAATTTTCTGTCCAACTAGTGGGACGTCCTACGTATTCAAACGTTCAAGTACTTAATTACTAGAAATATTGTCGAAAATTAATACATAAAATGAGTTTTGGATCACTTAAATATCAAACAATAGTTTAGAGGTGCATTTGAAGCAGATTTTTTTGTTTATATCTTTTTAAAATAAAAATAAAGTATGAAAATCCTTAAATGTCCAACTCTTGGGACGTTTACCTTAGTCAAACTTTTCGCGAATCAAAAATCTATGTTAAATTGAATCACGCTGAATTGATTGGAAAAAGAAAAAAGTATGGTTTAAACAAGATAATAAAGAATGAAATTATGGACATTTCTCTAACTTCCATAAATAAAACTGTCATTTATTACAAATGTGTCCCCATTATTTTATTTATCATAATTTTCGTTGAGATTAAAATCTATAGCAATATAAAGTTATTCCTCATCATTTGAAACAAAAAAAAACTTTATCATTCATTTAAAGCAAATATAATTAGCATCAAAGATTACATCAAACTCTGTGTTATTTAAACCGGAAGTCGATCAAATTGCAAGAAAAAGTGAAAATTATTGGTATTTTCTATATTCAATAGATAAAAAGAAAATGTGTTTTCTATAACTATATAAATATATTATCCTCGATCTTTCTGCAAAAAAACCATCGTTGTCAATGTTTTTATGAAAATATTCTTGATTTAATTTTCTCCTATCCAGGGCGTTTCAAATAGCCTAGTTGTGATTGGCTGACTGGACAAAATGTCTCTATCTCGAGTAATCAAATCAGGTCTTCATTTTATTTCACATTGTAGAAATTTATTAATATCTGCGCTATTCCTTAAATCACTATTTGGACAAAAAAAATGCATTACTATTATTATTTGCGCATAAAAGAGTAATTTAAAAAAACGAATAAATGTACTGTGGATTTGAAGTGACATACATCCTCAAAATGGAAAAACGCGAACGAAAAAATGTATTTTTACCTCATTTTCAACGTTTTCTTTATTATTCGTTCTCATTTTCTGAATTCTGCCACGGTTTGAATACGAATCCGTCTGATTCCTTGCTCGCTTGATAAACAAAAAATGCTTTCTTGAATGCGACTCCTGGAAACTTTCCGAATTCCATCAAACCCCACGTCGTTCGAGTGTTAAGGATTCGCGATTTTCGGAGATCACTATAAAACTGAGCTCTCTTCAGTGCAATCTACAACCAATTTTATTCAAATTGATTTTATAGCTAAAAATTATAGCAATTTTTTGAAATATTTTTTAACAAAGTATCTTCACTTAGGCAAATATATTACTCGTAATGTTATATAATATTCAGTATTTTAAATATATAAATGCCTCAAAAATGTCATTCAAATTTTATCTGCGTACATAACGTGTGATATTTACATCAACAATTTTACCTGTTGTTGAACAACATTTACCTGTTGTTTAATTTCGTCTGCTTGATCCCAAGTCAAACTATCGAGAACTTTTTTCGGAATTCCAAGATCAGGAGCTTTCATTTTTTTCGGTTTTCCCTTTTCCATGGATTTCCATATTTTGAGTGATTGATCCATCAGTTTTTCTGGAAACAAAGAAAATATTTTTTAGGCTCATCATTTTTCTTTTTTTTATACATATACGATACGGTGTACTATGTCTGCATAACACAGCGTCATAATAAAATACAAAAATCACAAGTCAAAATAACACACGACATAAATGTCATATAGTCAAAATAACGCACAACATAAATATCGCAAGTCAAAATAACACGACGAAAAAAGCAGTGTACAATATTTTTGTTTTGTTTTTTTTATTTTTTTATTTTCGTACGGACTGCATTAATAAAAACTACAAATCATATATTTGTATAAAGAGAGATTTTTCGTCTTGATCCAAAGTTTATGATATATCAACCGTTTCATCTATCTACTTTTGAATTGAATTTATGCAATAAATGCAATATTATGTTTGGGCACTCAATTGAAATCACTTTTATTTTTTCCCTATTCTAAAATTTTGTACATTCGTGTTCGTTTTGTACTATATTATTTTTTCGTCGCGTTCTTTCGATTTGTGATATTTGTTTTGTGTTGTTTACTCTTGTGAAATTCTTTTTTGTGATATTCACACGTGTGACATTTTTGTTTTGTGTTATTTTAACGTGTGTTATTTCGACGCGTGTTATTTTGTCACTGACATGTCACCATACAATACATCTCATGCTATATTACGTTTTTCCTCCTCGGGGAGTGCAAGTCCCTTTCTGTACATAATCCACCACTGCAGTTGTGGCATTTTGTGGCAAGCTGGCAACCGAGCAAACAGAAAACCTTCTTCCGCCAAGTTTTCCAGTTCAGCCTGATGAAAATAATACTATTTACTATTTTTATTCTCACTGGAGCTTAATAAATGAATCCTCGTTTTATTATTTTACCTTCATTAACTCTTTGAGATTAATTTTTCCAGAAGGCACATTTACTGTGCCCTGCTGTTGGGTACCACTCTTTTCTCCTAAAGTATTTTCATCCAATTTATCAACCCGAGTCGTTTGTTGCACAATTCGTTGAGAATCTTTTGCCTCGATTTCAGTTTGTTTCAATTCCTCAGATTTTGAATTCAAGGGTTGAATATCAGGAGAAACAGTTTGCTCTTTTTTAGCCTTCTCTTCAGTTTTTGTGGGACTTTCGCTCGGTAGTTGATTTTCTTCCTGAGCCTCAGTTCTCGATTCATGCCCCAAATTGCCATTTTTCAGACTGTACCGAATACTGCTCTTTTTATTATTATTAAAAGCTTTATTTTTCGATTGATCCTTCGAACTTTCGTTCTTCAGGCTATGGCGAAAGCCGCTCTTTTTTTCTTTGTGAATCGCGTCTCTTTCTTTGCCACGAGCAATCTTGCTCTTCCTTCGCTTCTGAGAATAATCCTCCTTATTTCCAACACCGCTGCTTCCGTCTTTTCGAAACGAAAGACGTTTTTCCTCGCCAGGATGATCGTTTTTGATCTTAGTACGATAATCAGTCTTCTTTCCCTCCTTCCGCAGTGACGAATCAGTCTTCAACACTCGGGACTAGGGGTGTGCGAATATCGTTCGAATCGAATCGAATAATTCAAATAATTCGAATAATTCGCGAATTACCGAATTATCACTGAATTTTCGATTGTTTTTCATTCAAAGTTCATTACATCATGCATCAAAATATGTATTACACTTTCGAATAATATACTTTTTTTATTTAAAACATGAAAAATAAATTACCGATTTAGTATCGTATTTATTATTTTTGAAAAAAAAAATTGTAGCAAATTTTTAAACGTTGTATTTTTGATAATACTTTATTTGCTTCAATATTATTCATGTTATTTCATTCTCGTTTTAAAAAAAACTATACTAATTGTTCTGTTTTTGTAATTTTATTTCATGGTTTAAGGATGTATGCCCAAAATATATGACATATTTAAACTTTTAGTGAATCAAAAATCTATAATAAACTGAAATACGCTGAATCGATTGGAAAAAGAAAAAAGTATGATTTCCGATCATTTAAGAAAGATATTGAAGAATGAAACTACGGAGGTTTCTCTAACGTCAATTGATAAAACTGTCATTTACCCATTATTTTTATTGCCATAATTTTCGTTGAGATTGAAATCTATAGCAATACAAGTTATTCTGCATCGATTGAAACAAATAAAAATAACTTTACAGTTTATTTTTGAGTAAATAATTAGCATTCAAGATTACATCAAACCCTGTATTACTTTAAGGAGGTATTATCGTTTCTTACGTGAAAATTATTTTCAACTTTTTTCGCTAAAATTTGGCACACATTGAGATTAATGTGATATCTAACTTGTGCCGAAATTTCAATAACTTCCACCGTCTGCAAATCGAGATATTTATCTTTGAAAATCGAATTTTTTTTTGACTTCTCATAAGACCCCATGTTAAAAGTTGCGATCTTACACAGTGAATAACTCAACATCTGCACGGTAAAGCTTCCTAAAATTTGAAACACATTTTAATATGACATTAAAGAACTTAAATATTAATTTTCGTCAGATTAACT
>JAPYYW010003787.1:0-13510 GCA_030522545.1 Cremastinae sp. A BG-2022a | reverse complement strand
GAGTATGTTGTTCTTTAGCAAATTTGCAACAACTTTTCTTAATGAACTTTTACTCGCAAACCACTTTGTACATGAGAAAAACTGAGTCGAAAATTTGTCGTTTTTCTGCCATGGCCATATCACCTTAAATTGTAGATAAATATAGATATTTGCCTTGTTAAAATGTATGTACCTTTTATTAAAAGTACAATAATATACTTGCATTATTTAAAATTTTTTGTCTAATAACACTTTTAACAGCACGACTATCTTAAAGTAAATTTAAAAGAATATATGGTAGAATTTTTAAGGTTGATTTATTGAAAAAAATGCAGGACTTACGAGCATCTTTTGTAAGGCGTTGACCGATTGATTGGCCACTGGAATTCCATTGATCTCTCTAATTTCATCGAGCACGTGAAGGGTCGCCTGCCTATGGATCATTCCACCGTGCATTATTCTCGCTACCACGCACTTCCCATCCTCGTTCATTTTTAGTGTGATTCCCTGAGGAAAAAAAATCGTCAATAATAAAATCCTGCCCAACTCTCATCATGTTTCGAGCCCATTATTCATCGAATTAAAATCGAATTTCAATAAAATTTGAATTCAATAATTAACCAATAATTTTGTAAATTTTGGCAAAAATTTTAATTTTGATTCACACCTAATTTTCATAAATTAATTGATATTTATTTTTGTTTTAAATAGTTCAATCTTCAGATAAAAAAAATTTTAATTTCTTTTGAGGTGGTTCGAAAATATTTTGATAAAATAATACGATAAATGCCGTCTTAGTACAAGAAATTTTGTAATTATGCACAGTGTATTTTAACAAGTTGCGGTAGAATAAATTTTTAGTATATAATAATAATGGTTTATTTCAATACAAAATAAACCCATTTGTATAAATAAAAGAACAATTATTATAAAATAAATGGAATTTCACGATCAACGCCTTTTTTAAAATTTTTCTTCATTATTTAGATTTTATATTTAAGAAATATTATGTTTTCGATCCTTTTCGTTTGAATATTATTATTGAATTTGACTGTGCTTGGATAACTAGCTTATTTTTGTTCTTAAAAAAGAATAATTTTAGTAAAACCTTTTGTAATTATTATCTGTATAAATTGTAATCCACTACAAAAGTTTAAAAAAGCTCGAAAATATCATTTTTTGAAAAGCATTTGTTATACGTCCTTAATTACTCGATGTAACTAGGAAGACGAACATTTTCAAAAAATATATTTCGTATTATAAAGGCATAGTACGAGGATATATGAATGTCCAAGATTTTTTAAATAACAACAATTAATATTAAATAACAAAAAATTCAATTTTCGCAATTTTCATAGAGTTTTCATAATTTTTCGATTTCTTATATATCTGCCGGGCAATTTTTTTTTAAATTTTTGAATTTAAAATAAAATACTTTAATTAAAACATTTAAAATAAATTAAAATAAATAAATTTTAAAATATTTTATAATAAAAATAAATGTTAAAATATTACTTTGCAGTCTGATAAAAATGTTTAAATAAAAAATTTAAACATTTAATAACTCAAAAAATATATTGTAAATAAATAAAAGTGCAAAGGAAGATCGAATGAAAAAAAAACTCACCATTGGCTCGTCTGTATTCTTTTGGAATTGGACTAGCCTGACCCGAGTGACGTTCTCGACGTCCAAGTCGCCATTCTGACCCTCGAGATCGTCTCCGCCATTGAGGTAGGGTAAAAGTGGGGGAGGCGTAACCCTCGTGGCTTCCTCGCCGTAAACCTCGTGGCCAGCGACGTCGTGAGCTTGCAGCAGAGCCTGAAACGTAACCGACGAAATAGCTCATTTAAAATTTCATTCGCACGAAGCTTTCTCAGTATATATATGCCATAAGCGGCCAGAGACCTCTCGAATTATTGTCCATACTGATAAAACATTTCTTTTTATTATTTTCTTTATCTCTATCGTTTATTCGACGCCCAGGCTGCATAAAAATCCCATTACTTTTTCCTCACGTTGAGAATAAAAATTTGTAAAAAAACCTGCTTGGTGAATACGGATATAACGAAACATAATTTAAATAATACTAAAAATATATTTATATGTGTACATTAGGGTGGATAAGAAAAGTAACTTTTTTAAAATTCTCAATTGAAATTCGCAATTGAAAATCTTGTTTCTGGACACCGCTAGAGAAATCTAACCAAATATTAGCTATTTATATAATAACATCCGCATACCAATTTTCGATTTTTAATTAGGCTTTTACGGAAAAATTCGTATCTTACTGTATATTAAACTTAAATTCATTTAAAGGCCATATTTTCGTAGGGGATTAAATGCTCTACAATAAAGTTCTCTTGTGAATTTTTCGTTAATCTCACGAATTCAAAGATATTTGAGCTCAAAGTTTGATAAATTTAGAAATAATATTTTTTTTTCACCATTATTTTATAACTCACTAAATAAAAAGCATAATAAAATGGGCAATAGATTTTTTGTAGAAAATTGAACGTTCTACACAAAAGTTCTCTTGTAAATTTATTGTTAATCTCACCATTTCAAGGATATTTGAGATTAAAGTTAGAAATATTGAAAAAATCATTATTTTCGCATCATAAATCACTAAGTAGTAAGCAGAATAAAAAAGGCAATTTTTTTGTAGAAAATTAACTGATCTTGAAAAATGGTCTCGATTAGATGAAGAGTTAAGAAGATATTCGTATCTAAAATTGACTGTTAAAATTTCAGGAAAATTCATTAAACCGGTTAACATTGAACTTGAGACACTTCTTAATGCTTTATCTAATCTACTAAACATAAGAGACCAAAAAAAATGTTTTGAATTTCTAAATTCAGATAATATTTGTTAGGCGGCCGTGTTTCAGCATTAATTAATTATTTTTATTATATTGTTTTTTGCTAAAAAAAATTTTTATACGTACTTTAAGACAAAATACGTATTAAAAAATTGCGTTCTTTATTTACTTTTTTGTACGAAAAAAAATGCAAGAAAATCGTGTCATTCGAACCTCCCCTTAAATATTCACCTATTAAATTATCGAATTAATATCAAGTTCTGCGCATTAAATAAAACAATCCAAGTAATCGAAAAAATTTTATTCTCAACGTGTCAAACAAAAGCGAAAAAAAAACACACTTGGATAATATTTCCAACATTGCAAAAACCCCTCGATCTCTCGAAAATTGAAAAAAATTCCTTCAAATTAAAATGTACAAAAACAAATTTTCGTTTTCCGAGAAATTACTCCCGTCCGTTATTTTTATACCCTCATTATTTTTTTCTTTTACGGTGGTTAAAAATCGTGGGGGAACAGCTCGGAAGGAAGAGAGCCGGAGCGATGATTTGAGGGCGGTAAAAGAGTAACGGTTTGTTTATTTTTCAGAGCATTAACGTCACAATGGTCGCAGGTGAGATACGAGATAGTTCTCGCGTTAAAAAAACGAAGAGGAGAAAGAAAAAAAGAAAAGAAAAACAACGCGAAATGCGGTAAAAATCGTATAAAATGCGGAGGACGAGGGGAAATTTTGCTACGGCTAGAGGGAGGGAGGGAGGAGGGGGGGAAGAAGAGAAAGAAAAGAAGAGAGCGAAGCACAAAGCTCATTTCCGTCCAGCAAAATCCTCCGGCGAGGCTGATAAATGCGCGTCCTCGTCTGCAGAAGAAAGGAGGACGATATTGTAGTCCGGGAGCAACCGCGAGACAGCCCCGCGCGCGCTTTTTGAAGAATCGTCCCCCTGCCGTGCGGGGGTACGACATTAGACGCTTGAATGCTAAATTTATACAGACGTCAAATATATTATTCCGAGCCGGAAGGCATAGAGAGAATCGTTTATGCAAATTCGTCCAATCCGAACATTTTCGGATGGTGTTCGTCGCGGAAAACAGCCCTCGCGTATTATAATCGCTTTCCTTTTGATTTTTTATTATCTTTTTGATTTTTTTTTGTAATATCCAAAATACTATCAGAGATTGCTTCAATTTTTTGTAAAAATATTATTATTATTTTTAAAGATGGTACTTTTTTTTGCATTTATTGTATTTTTTTCGGGCAAGATCGTTTTTCCATCTCCGTATTTCGCATTTTATAAAAATTTTTGTACTCATATATCCAAAAAACCTCGGAGATTGCTTCTTTTTTTGCAAAAATATCATTTTGTGAATGATAGTACTTTTTTTTATACGTTAGTTTTTTTTAAACTTTTTTGTGTATTGTATTTTTGTATTCGTAAGGATTTTTTTCAATGTGTTAGTTTAAGACAGTTTTTCTAACTCTCTCTATTTCATTTGATAAAAATGTAGTCATATGTCAAAAACTCCCAGAGATTGGTTCAATTTGTTGCAAATATATTATTTTTTGAACGATAGTGCTTTTTTGTATTTATAAGTTTATTTTTCAATTGTTAAGTTCAATTGATCGAAGTAAAAATTTAAATGCAATTAAAGTTAATTACATAAATTCAAATAATAAATAAAATAAATAATTTCTACTCATTAAAGATAAAAATTTATTTAATTTGATGATTAACGTTAAAAACTTAATCCTAATGTACTATTACTGAATATCAAATGTAAATTAAAAATTGGTTATTATAAAATAAATCTAACGAAAACAATTAATAGTTAATAAATTTTTAGTGAAATAGAACATTTGAATGTTCAAAAAATGTTGTGTATACTATATAACGAGAATTATAGCCAACTAAGAGAGATTCCAATGGAAGAATTATAATTACTTACAATAGCAACAAAATAATATTTATTCTAATTGTGAAAAAAAATCTTTTTTATCAATATAATTTCTAGACTTGACAAAAAAAATCAAAAGACTTAATAATTGTGAAGTCGATTTTCGAGTTTTTTTTTCAGAACCACTTCAAATGAGTGTTTGGAATTTTGATGAAATTCAAAATTGAGATTATTCGATAATGATAGGGGACAAGTGATAGCGACAGCCTGACAACGATCGAAATCGTTTACCCTGGAAAATGTCGAATAATTGGTTGGATGGATGCCAAATATGCGTCTGAGGCAGAAAATACTCTCATCACTGAGATGAGCGAGAAAGTGCGGCATAAAAACCTCTTAATGCAAGCCACGAATTTCATATCTGTTCAATTATCATTCTATTCGAAAATCGATTTATCTGACGATATGTCAAAAGCACAGATCCTTATTCTTGTACTTATCTTTTATAGAAATTCTTTTTCAATATTTAAGAATTTTAAAAATATTGTTTTTCTATAATTTGAATGATTATAACAAATTTCAACATTAAAAATTTTTTGTAGAAGCCATATTTTAAAAAAATACGATAGTTAAATTTTTTTATAATTATCCATGAAAAATATTAAAAAATAAAAAATAATCATCATTTTTCAATTGAAAATTATTTTTTTTTAGAAATATAAAATTAAAAAATTTAATTTTTACATGCATACAGAAAATTATTATAAACTATTATAAAAAATTGATTAAATATTAAATTATTGTTGAAATTATTACATAAAATTATTGTAGTAATTATATTAAGAAAAGTATTTGTAAAAGAAATCTAGATTTAGGCATTTTCAAATGAATTTCATTGTTAAAATTGTTGTGTAAAGCTTTGAGAAGGAAAAGTGTTGTTTGTGCACAAAGTGGAAATTGAACGAGAGTTGATCCAAGAAGTGCATGTTTTAATTTAACGATACAGGAGAAAGTTGACTGGATTTTCTTTGTACCTGAACATTTTTGCATTTCTATGCAAAGGGTCGCTCGTTGAGAAAAAAAAATAATGAGAAAAGGGAGAGGCGAGTACTTTACTGTTGCAAGGGCTTCGAGAGGGTTTGCCTTTTGTTCTCGTTGCACCATGCAACCTCACGATTCGCTTCTCGGCTAGCAGGAATGTCATCGAGTAGAATGCCATTGGCCTCGATGACCAAGAGACATTTCCAGTCAACCTTTCCTCTCATAAAACCTTTCAACAGTTAACTTCACGAGTAACAAGATAAAATATCAAAAACTTTCATTTGTATCGTCTCCACTGGAATTTCGCGTTTATGTATGTATTTATTATACGAAATTCTGTTCTCTCCTCTTATATTAATTTTACAAAAAATTATAACAATACGTTTTTAAAGCAAACCATTTTTTTTTGAGAATAAAAGGTAAATGAAGAATGAACAAAATTTTAGGAAAAATTAAAAATTAAATAAAATTAAAATAATAAAAATAATTCTAGGAAGAGTTAAGTATATCATTTAAAAAAAGAGAAAATTTTTGAGGTTTAATTAAAAAAAATTCAGACTGTGCTTTTACACCAAAAAGTTGCTAATTTTTTTTTTGTTTCAATTGAAAAATTGTAAATTTATCAGTGATTCAAATATTCTTTTTTTAAGCGATTAAATGAGATAAAATTGTTTGAAAATTTTGAAAGTTGATATCTATAAAAAAATGTATAAATATATGACGGTATACTAATATATAAATAAAAATTCGAATTTCCTACAAGAAACAATGCTGAGTGCCAGTAGCTATGAGGTTTGGTAACTCTGGAACCAAAACCAGTAAAAAGATTAAAAATTAGGAAAAAAATGTTTATAAATATTTTTGAACAATATTCAATAAATTTAATCGAGTGGTAGATTTTTTGAAATATTGATCATACATTCTTGTCGATTAAATTATAAGAAATCTCGTACACTCGAATTTATCCTTCTTTACCCTTAGTTGGAAAAAAATTATTATGTCTAATATTATCGTTACCAAAAATGATTGAATTAAAAAATTCTTATTCTAATAGATTCTTGTCACTTCACTTTTTTTGAATAATTTTTATCATCGTCGTTGTTACTTTACGTATTATGGCATAAAAAATGAGAAATTTTATTCTCTAGGAAAAAAATTATTTAAACTAACTAAATTCTCATATTTAAAAAAATATTTCTCATGCATCTTTAATTTATGAATTTAAAAAAATCTTAGATTCTATTAGATTTTTGTTTATTTACTTTTTAATGGGACTTATTCGTCTCGTTCTCGTTGTTATTGAAAGTATTATGTCATAAAAAATAAGAAATTCGAAATCTGGAAAAAGAAATGTTCTTTTTTTTCTCACTTGGCAAATAATCGTGGTACCCACCGGAGTGGACAAATGTCAAGGCAAGGCGAGCAAAGAGTTATCAATCCGGGATAATCGTGCAAATTTTTTTTCCCATTCCATGAGCGTGCGCTCACCGAGAGAGGCAAATAGTGAAGAGCATTTCGCATGCAGTCGCAAATCCAGGCAATCAAGGAACTTGCGCGGATAAAACGCAAACTTTCCATTCCCAGGCCACGTTTCGAAAAGAAAATGCAACCGCGTCAGCCATGCTTTAACACCTGTTTTTTTTTCAAACGTGACAATTTTTTCCTTGAAAAATTTCACTCGTTAAAAAATCATTTTCGTAAAAAAAGCGTCTCATTTTTTCCCCTATCCATTAAAGATTTTTTGCTGAAAAATTCACTTTTTTTCATATATCAGAGTGACTAATTGCTCACTTCCCAATTAGAGCAGAACAAATTTAAAAAACAAAAAAAAAAGTCAAACGGACTACTCCATTTTTTACCTTGCAATTAGAAACGATAGTGAATCCGGTATTTCATTTTTTCGTCCTCCATACGGACTTTTGGAGTACTTCGAAAAATGTACGAGATCAAAGAGAAAACCTTTTATAAAGAAAAAATTTTTGAATTCTGTTAAAAAAATTATTATTATTCTACACTTGGAATTAAAGATTTATCTTTATTTTCTTCACATTTTTTGTTTTCTGTTCAGTTCGAAATAATTTATTTCATATTGATAATACATTGCATATCATTATCTCAAATGAGCTAAATTAAACGTCATACATTTTAATTTTTATTGAATATAAATTTGACTGTAAATAAAATCATCAATAAATCTCAATTTTATTGAAAATTATAAATATTATTGATAATTATTGATTAATGATGAAAAATGATAAATAATTTGCAATAACATTAAGAATTAATCATTAACAATGCAAAATGGTCAAATATAGGCCATAAATAATTGTCAATTTTGAGTAATACTATACTCATAATGACAATTTTCAATAAAATTGAAAATTATCCCCCTTTATTTGGTGATGGTAAAATATTCGTAAAAATATATCGATCTGTCGAGCATTATTAATCGTTTCCTTCAATGCTTTCGTAGACGCAATTTTTCCAGGAATAGAAAAAAAATGGGAAAAAATAAAAAAAAACGATCTAAATAATACGCGAGCCAGCGAGTTGAGGCGAAGGGAAAAAAAAGTTTAATATAGAGGAACGTATGACAGCCGTCTTCCAGTGGATTTCGCATTTCTGAATAGACGATTGACGACGTATTGGGCATAGACGGGGAAGAAAAACAAAATGTATTGAATCCTCGAGCGATGAAGGATTTCGAGACAGGAAACTTTATGGAGTGTGTATAAGCCGATAAACGTTCTGCCAGCGTTTTCCCGTGCGGAAAGCTGAGTTTCGCGATTTGGAGGCTCAAGCGCGCGCTCTGCCGGCGGATCGTTCGAGTGTACGCTCCATTTTTTTGCGCCCTCTCCTCCGCATATTTTTTTTTCTATTCGCCCACCCGATTCTTTGTTTTTCTCAACACGTTCAAATAAAAACATAAAAATAATGAAATGTATCATTTATTTATCTATCGGTATTAGGGTGATTCAATAAAATTTTTTTTTTCCTTTTTTCAAGCAGAAACAGGTTTGAAAGTTCTATTTATACATAAAAAGAAGCCTGTGCAAATTTAAGCTGTTTATACATATATTTACAGGGGGCGCATCGCACTTTTCGTTTTTCCATAAGATTAACATGGGAACGTTTTCTCTGTTGGATTTTTGTAACTACCTAACGATACATCAGACTAATAAATCCTAACGTATTTTTATAGGAAATTGAACGCTCTACAAAAAAGTTCTCTTGTGAATTTTTCGTTAATCTCACTATTTTAAAGATATTCGAGGTCAAAGTTGGAAATATTGAAAAAATCATGATTTATGCATCATAAATCACTATGTACTAAACAGAATAAAATGGGCAATATATTGTTTGGTAGGAAATTGACTGATCTTGAAAAATGATCTCTCGTGTTTACTCGATTAGATGAAGCGTTTAGAAGATATTCGTATCTAAAGTTGAATGTTAAAATTTCAGGTAAATGAATGAAAACCGGTTAACATTATTTGTTATAAAACAAATGTTTCAAAAAAATTAATTATTATAACAAATTTTTGCGAGACGTAAGAAAAACTTTTCTTAATATCACAAAACAAAGATATCAAATCTCACTGTAAATTTTTTTGTTACTCAGCACAGTACATGTTGTACACGAAGGGTAAGAAAATTTTTTATCACTAATTTAACGACTTACAGTTTTTGTCACTGGTGTATATTTTTTATGTACTGTAATAATTTTTTTCCCGCAAACTATATCCTTGTCATCACGTTATTTATTTTTTAATACAAGAGAGTATTTTCTTTTAGAGATAAATTGTATTTTTTTTTTTGAAAAATCAGCAGATTTTCAGGACAACACGTTTTTTCTTTACTTTTCGTTGTATAGCGAGTCAAATTACGCATATACCCCCATTTCGGGTGCAATAGCGCGCGTAATGCGATCCCATAAACTGCATATAAGAAAATATAAGAAAACTGCGAAACGAGGCATCAAAATTCTTATATCCTCTCTCGAAGAACCGTCGAGTCTTCGTGCAGTACTCGCATCCCGTTAAATTTTCATGCTCACTTTATTTTCAGAACACAACGTAAAATATAAGTACAGAAAAAAAGCCTCAGAGCTGAAATGATCAAAATTCAAAATGGGCTTGTTTAGAATTTTTGTGAATTAAAACAATCAAATTAGCATGCGAACCATTTACGTTTTCAACAAAATTTCATCTTTTTTCCACGAACGAATTTTAATGAAAGACATTTTACTCAGGAATTTACGAATAACTTCAAAAGTTGTGAAAAATGTAGGTGTTTTTTTTTAAGTAAAAGAAAGTCGTTTGAAATAATTAAATAATATTTTGAATATCACACTGGGCGAAAAAGTAAATTTATGAATCTTCATAAACTGAAAAAAGTTAGTAAACAAATTTTAAATGTTTTATCATAAACTTGACTTAAAAATCTGGTATTTTTATTTATTGTTTATTTATTATTAGAGTTTTACTTTATTTATTTACTTATATTTATTTATACTTTATGTAAATAGTTTGAAAGATTTTACGATACGTTTTGTAAAGTTTTTTGAAGTCACAATTTTGACTAGCACTGTCACTGATGAACCACCTTAAAAAATTCGAAAATCACTTCGAACGTCAGAAAAGCGTCATAAAAACAAAAGAAACTTTTGAATTTGATTATCACAGACCAACCAAATAAAAAAAAATTGAAAAAAAATTCTTTAAATATACTTAAAAATAAGTAAATAAAAATTCGCTTTTAAATAAATAAAATAAATAATAAAACGGATCACATGTGACTGAAAAAAACGAGCAAAGTAGCCCATTTTCCACAGAGAAAATAAAATTCTATTAGATCTGGAATGCGAGCTAATAGACAAACTACATTTAAAAAAATATGAAAAAAATTCTTTAAATATACTTAAAAATAAGTAAATAAAAACTCGCTTTTAAATAAATGAAATAAACAATAGAATTGAACATGTGATTTTAAAAAACACAGACCAGCTACATTAAAAACAAAAATGAAAAAAATTCTTTAAAAATACTTAAAAATAAGTAAATAAAAACTCGCTTTTAAATAAATAAAATAAAAATAATAAGACTGAACATGTGACTTTAAAAAACACAGACCAGCTACATTGAAAAAAAATTGAAAAAAAATTCTTTAAATATACTTAAAAATAAGTAAATAAAAATTCGCTTTTAAATAAATAAAATAAATAATAAAACTGAACATGTGACTTTAAAAAACGAGCAAAAGTAGCCCATTTTCCACATAGAAAATAAAATTCTATTATAGATCTGAAATGCGAGCTAGCTAATCCCTTCTATCACCGAGAAAAAGGGTAAGGGATTGTAAGGAGTATATCGGCGAGGTGGATAAGGAGGGGAAAAGAGGATTTTCGGAGGCTGGAAAATGAGGTTCATCGGAGGGGGGAGGGGGTAAGTTTTGGGATAAGGGATTTTATCGACGCGCAACAGAGTATTTCTTTCTCGTTTCGAGAGCGCATTTCTTTCTTCCCCCCCTTTCCCCCTCCTTTTTTTCTTCATCTCTCTCGGTCACGTCCCGATATTCCGCGGATTTTCCGATTTCCGCAACAGAGCTTCGTGGCCTTCGCATTTCGCGGCGAGCCATGCGCAAAAATACCCGCAAAAATAAAATAAAAATTCCCGCATTGTTGCACCGCTCCCGCCCTTCTGCCTTTTTTCCCCTCTCTCCTTTCTCCAGACTCGAAGAATACATTTTTATTTCTTTATTCCTCTTTCGAAACGTGTTTCGTGCTACGTGATACGCGATTAAATCGATCCGGGAATCGGAAACCAGGATTTCTCAATAACGGCAACACAATCCTCCGTGGCCTATCGAATCGCGTTGACGCGTCGTGAAACGTGTGATCCCCTGTCGAAAATAATTCGTCATTCCGGAGTTTTATTTCCGTCATTGAATTGCATGAGGCTTCGAACACACTTTTATTCCATTTTTTTTCTTCTTCTTCTTCCACACGGGGTCAATGAAACATAAATGTGTATCGGAAAAACGTCAATTTTGAACGTCTGCTGCATCTGCGATTCAATTTATTTCGGTTGCTCTTTCATTCTTGCTGCGAGCATTCTCCATTTCCGGGTCTAACAAAATATTTAATTTGCTTTGGATCAATCGTGATTCGCTTTGAGAGAAAAATTATGCTGTGACCAGATAAAGCTCAGCTTATTTACATTTTGTTGTTTCTATGTTGATATTTTTTATTTAAAAACATAAAACAAATGTATCTCAATCGATATTTTTTATTTAAAAATATGTCGATTTAATAAATTATTAAATAAGATAATGATTAAATTAACAAAATTATTAAAATAACTAAATTACAATCAAGTAAATAAATTTAGTATAGTATTTAGTATAATAAAAATTTTCTTTTAATGCACTTACTAAAAAAAAATTAATTGCATGATTATTAAATTTTTCTTATATTTTAATTATATAAAATAACATGAAAAATATTAGTTGCATAAAATTGTTTAAATTTTATAATTTTCAATTATAAAATAATATGAACAAATTTTGATTATTTTAATCATTTCTTGAATAAATTTCGTTTAAAAAAACTTTGATTCTTATTTTAAAATGTGCACAAATATTTTTTTATAATTTTCTTTCGAGTGTCAGTATATCTTATCACATTTTATTTCAAATGGATCCAATAAGTTTTTCTATCCATCTGTAATTCTAGAATATCACATGGTGAGTTGTAAATTGCAGTATCGTAAATTCTACAGATTTTCTCATTTTTCTTTTTTCGTAACTGAAGTGTCACGTTGGGACATTCTATCGGTAACAGGAAACTAGCCATCAGTATTTTTCTTTATCGCGAAAACTCATTCTGGTATCGATATAAATCTGATTCCCTCTTTTTTTTTTAAATCGATAATACCAAAGTAACCGAATTGCAAACTTTGACATGTGGATTTATCCAATTTCTATACATTTTATCTTTTACGTAAAGTTATTTTTATTTTTTTAAATACAAAACTATGCATGTATAGGCAAAATAATTGATTGACATTTTTTCCAAAATAATTGACTCAAAATTTGTATTAACGTTCTTTGGTGAAATATTATAATGTATGTCAAATTTGAAGATGCTTCACAATATAAAAATCGGAATATTATAAATAAAAATCACGACTTTTAACATAAGGCTTTTATGAGAGATAGCGAAAATTTCGGATTTTTAAGAATTAATATCTCAATTTCTAGCAAGCGAATGACATTAAAATTTGGACACAAGACAAGTAAAATATTAATCTCAACATACGCCAAATTTCATCACAAAATCTTGGACAGTCAAAGCACCTGAACGAAGTGTTGCGATTGATATTTTTCCTCGTCACGAAAATGACCGCAAGGGAAAATAAATATGCAATTTTACAATAATCGATAATACATTCAAATGATAAACACTTTAAAAATTCAACGTGGTCTAAATTGAATTTTACATCTGAACTTTAAGGTGATATGGTCATGGCAGTAAAACGACAAATTTTCGACTCAGTTTTTCTCATGGACAAAGTGGTTTGCCAGTAAATTTCATTAAGAAAAGTTGTTGCAAATTTGCTAAAGAACAACATACTCGAAATACAAGGTCATCCAAGGTAACGTGTGCTTGTTATGTAATTAACAAAAAAAAATACTCACTTAAGAAAAAAACTAAACAAAGCTTCTTTGATATTGTATAAAAATGTGTGCAAAATTTTAGAAAGCTTCACCACGTAGAAGT
>JAPYYW010003786.1:0-19377 GCA_030522545.1 Cremastinae sp. A BG-2022a | reverse complement strand
AAACTTCATTGTATACGAAAAATAATCCATATAATTTCATTGAGAAAAAAATAATTCTGATATTAAAAATAATTAGCAAAAATTGTCCAACTATTGGGACGTTTACCTTAATACTGTACAGACGTATATCAAATATTTGTATTATTTTAAACATCACTCAATCTAAAGAATACTATTAATTTGAATCACTAAAATGATTAATTTGCATCATTATTTGATGACTAAAAATGTAAAAAAACACGCAGTCGCTTCGTAAATTGACTTAATTTACCTTTTTGCTGGGAAAAATAGGATCGAGGGATAGCGATCCATGGTGTACTCCCAAGGTAAATCGTTGTTGTCGCCGTCTATCCTCACAAATATGAGATGATCCATTTTAGCGAGATATCGCGCAACTGTGAGATAAACGTACGCGATCGCGCTGCAGAAGGCGCAGTAAGGCGAGTGGTACATTACGACGACATCCTGGGAGCAAAAGAAACACATTAATAGAATAATTAACTTAAGGAAAAAATCCATATTGGAAAATAAAATAATTTAAATTGAAAGGCACCATTGCTGGATTCATGACGACTTTTGAAAACGTCTCCGTTGTCAGTTCGCGTACACAAATTTCAGTCTCTTTCGTATTTTCGCAGCCTTTCAAGCTCTTGAAGTCGTGAGCGAAGCGTCGAGAACTCTCCGACCGTAGAGTTCGTTGCAGCAAACCATCCGTGTATCGATTTATAAAATCGACAAGAGACGCGCGACCCAGCTCGCGACTCATCAAATATTGACTTTCTTGCTGAAAGGTTTAAAAAATTGTGGTGACAAAAAGAAAAATCCTCGATTGATTTTATCGATTTTACGGGAAAAAGAATTTACCTCCGCATCCAAAATAATGGCCGCTGTCTTGTCTTTCTTTTTTAGAATATCGATACCGAGACCTTCGGCGAAATGGAAGTATTGAATACTATCTATGGCTATAAACGCGAGCGTTTTGTTCATTCGACAAGCGGACTTGGTCACTTCGGACTCATTGCTGTTTTTCGTTAAATCCGGAAATATCGGATGATGGTATTTATTTCCGGCCAACAATTTCGTGCATTCGTCTTTGATAAATATTTTTTTGATATTCATCGATGATTTCGGATCGTTTTCATTCGATGACGAAGAGTCGAAGTGTTCACTGAAGATATTAAAAATAAATAAAAAAATTGTCTAAAAGTTCTCCTCGTACTAAACCAGAATAATATTGCCAACGAACCTTAAAGTTTGAAACGTTTGGTCTCGAACGTTCGATCTCGATTTCTCATCGCAGCAAAATTGCTGCTGTTTTTCAGGGTCATCAGAATTATCTTCCGCGATAAAGACGTCGGATCCCTTACAAATTTCTTTGATATTACCGTTGGAGACTTGGCATACTTCGCTTTCGACGTTCGAATCAGCATTTTTTTTGCACAAGAGACACTTGTTCATAACAACTTTGGCACAACAAGTGTCGTTTATCCATCGCTGCAACGTGACGCTTACGCTCGACGGCGTTACTTTGATCTCGTGCAAAATTTCCCCGCATAATTTGCTCCGTTCGTAGTGCTTGACAGGAGCGTCACGAGAATTCTGTCTCAGCAAATCGACCAAATTTTCCGTAAGCCATGTTTCATCGCAGCTGTAATATTGAAGGGCGATTTCTCTTAGCTGAAAAAAAATTGGGTATAAAGTGTTGAGACAAAAAAATAATCTGCAGAAAAGACAATAGAAATAATTTACCAAGTTGTAATTGTAATTTGACTGGTGAAAAGGATTTCTCGGCGTAAATAAAAAGAGGACGGGTCCATCGCGCATGTAAGGTGCCAATGTCAACGATTTAATGCCTGGCGGTTGCAACCAGAGAACGACTTTGTGCATCGAGCCCATTATCCAATTAATCAAATTTTGCGACGTCAAAGGCTTCTCCTTTGGATACACCTGTAATCCAGCTTATTAAAAAAAAATTTTTTCAAGCACTGAGTCAAGCATAAATGTTTTCATAAAATCTTTGACTGACCAGAGTTTCATTCCACATTGACATTGTGACAGAAGGGAACGAAATCACATCAAATTCTTTGTCGGCAGTTCGTCGATCAGTCACAATGGCAAAAGTTACATCTCTGTTTGGATCTCGTTCCAAAAATCGTGTCGCTGCTGTGTAAAATTCTTTGTAGCCAGGACTTGTGGATAATCCTTTAAAATCGATGAACCCGACTATCACAGCCTGTACAATCAAATGTTTATTCATTAAAGAATGAATTGTTTTGTTCAATTATGAATAAAATACTCACGTCACTGTTCGCGAGAAGTTGAGCAACCTCTTTTCTTGTTTTTATCCTAGTTATAGGTCGTACGAAGGCATTTAAAAAACGTATCATGTACGGGGCTGTCTTGATCCCTGTGTACTCTATGGGGGCTTGTCTGGAAGGGCTCAGCACCAGGACAGGATAGCTCTCAATCTTGCTATATTGAATTCTGCACTCTGATCGTGGATGCCAGCAATTTATGGCAGCAAAGAAAATCTGAAAAATCAGTAAAATGCTCCAATGTCTACCAAATTACTTTTTTTTTCGGTATTTCCTTCAATTTTACCGTCGTATGATAGTACTGAGCGACGCTCTCGAATTCGTGCCTCAGCGCTTGGCTCTCTGCATCCCAGGGTGCATAATACATGATAAAACTCAAGTCCGAATCGGAAGTACGCTCCATCATAGCGTTCAAGTGTCCCTTGTAGAAATCAACGATGAGCGAGCTTTGATTGAAAAAAGGTCGAGCCAGGGGAGGCTTGGAAATTCTGGGAGGGCTGAAAAAATAGGAAAGAAGATATACGAAAATAAGTAAAAAAAAATAAAAAATGGGAGAATTCTGTTTTAGCAGTGGTGAAAATTTTTTTGACATAACCTGGTAAACTCGTGGATCGCTGCTAGTGCGAGGCCAACAGCGATGAATAAACATATTAATTCCCGTGAGAGTGTAGACATCTTGCTCGCGAGCCTCTCCTCCAACAACGATTGCTCGACTCTGGCCACGTCGTTGCCTTCCGATTCCGTGGCCGGTTCTACACTATCAACATTTTCCGGCGGACGCGAGGCATCCTCCGCGCTCAACATCATCCGCCTGAGAAATCACGTTGTTTTTCCCTCAGAATAGACTCGCGCGAGCTCGGTTCTCAAGCGTGCATGATGAATGCCCGACTCTGGCCCTTTTCGCTCCTTTTATTCCTTCCGAAATCGTCGCTAGACTGACATCGCTGCTGCTTCTATTCAATTATCCAAACGAACACTCCGGGCTTCCAATACGCGTGTTCCAGCGACACACGCTCCTACCTGCGTGCACTTGTCACATATTTTCACCCTTGTCACACATAACAGCTGATTAATGTCAACACGACACCCGCGAGTGCGCGCCGAATTTCTAACCTAGGAAGAGAGCGTAGAATAATACGCTCACCCCGGTTTTGTTGTTAAATTTTCGCATCGTTGACAACATTCCTTACACGAGAACTTTCGTATGTTTTTTAAACAATTTTCATCAAGCTTTTAATTCTTGATATAATTTTCTCTTGTCAACTATTTTATTACGAAATATGCAACACTTTTCTAATAAACGCAAAAACGAAGTTGAAACAATGGCGTGTAACCTCATTCGCGTAATCGAGCTGACTAGAACGATATTGCGAAAAAATTCGTATTTCACGATTTTATGGATTTTTGTGAGATTCGCAAAAAAGAAACTCGATCGTTTGTTGAAAAATCAACCATTGGTAAAAATTGTACCTGACGCGGTGTTCGAAAATATTGCTAAGGAACATTGCAATGTTTCAAACACAAATCCTAGTTATGAACATTGTGTTTTGGCAAAATTTAACAATTCCGAGGAAATAACGTGTAAAAATTGGCACTGCATTTGTTCCAAGACAACTTATCGAAAGTACAAAGTTTTTATTGCGCCGTACAAAAATTGTCTGGAGGGAGAAATCATTTTATCAGAAACCATGCGACATAACATGAAAAATGCTCTGGGTCATGATTTAAAAGAGGAATCATACTTTGTAAGTGAGTATACAAATTTAAGTTTGATACAAAATTTAAAAATAATTATTTTAATATTTTTACAGTGCCGGTTGAGCAGGATGCAATTCCTATTGCAGCAGAAGCAAAAATATCCATGCTGTCAAGTTCACACGATTATTCAACAGATTTCATTGATTCTTTGTTGAAAGCTTATTTTCTGGTCCCACGATATGCACAGTACAGAGATATTCTTGCTATAGACACAAAAAAATTTGTGCCACAGGAATATTATACATCTCTGAATTGCGAGTCCAAAGTCTTCTTCAGAGTCAATTCTTTGAGCATAAAAAGTGAAAATAGTGTACAGAGGACGAGCAAGGGGTGCTACATTGTGAGAGGAGAAACGAGTCTGGTGCAATGTGCAAATATTTCTGCATACGTTCCACCCACATTCTCAGAATGTCCTCAAAAATTATTAGACTTGCCAGTTGATCTGCAAATTGAAATATCTTCTCTTCCCAACTGTCCTCCAACCCTGGAAGTTCCATTATCGCATCTAGAAACGTGTGTATCTCCATTTTTACAAGAAGGTAAAATTTCAATCTCATTATTGCCTTTTTTACAAATTTTTTTCAAATATTTATAAAGTTATGATTTTTTTTTTAATTTTCAGATTTAAAATTAAAAATACGACCAGTTTTTCTCGTAAAAGGCCCACAGGGCTGTGGAAAGAACAGGCTAATAGAATGTCTGGCAAGGAGAAAAGGATTAAATTTACTGAGTATCGATTTTTCTGAAATACAATGTGCCTCGGCTTCGCAAACGGAAGCGAAGCTCCGAATAATTTTGCAGAATGCTCAAGCGAGTGCACCATGCATTCTCAGACTGAGTAACGTGCAGGTAACAAATTCGACCAAATTTTCCAACAAGAATCATTAAAAAACAACTTCAGCGAGTCTTTTCTTCAGACTTTCGGGAAAAACTCCGAGGGGAAAAAGGATGAGAGAGTCGTGAGCGCGTTCGCGTCTGAGCTTGAAAAGTTGAACGACAAACGAGCATTTCCGGTAATCGTAATCGCGACACTGGAGGATGACGAACTCGAAGCCGACGTGGAGAGATTGTTCGTCGAAACGATCCCCATCGAACATCCAGAAAAGTTCGAGAGGGCCGAAGCTCTATCCTGGTTTCTGAAAACAAAGGGTCTCTCTTACCAAGGAGATTTAACAAACATCGCGGGATCGGTCCCAAATTTTGAATTGGTGGATTTTGAAACTTTAGTGGCGTACAGTTCAAAAATATGTTACAAAAATTCGCAGAAAAAAGAGGAAATTCCTTTCACTCTGAGCGAAGAACATTTCGTTGAAGCTTGCGGTACGTAATCGGTCTGCGATCGATGAAAACGAAGAGTCCAATTGAAATTAATATTACCTTCACTTTTTGACAGAATTGATGCAAAGCTTGGATCGCGATCGCATCGGCGCACCGAAGATTCCCAAAGTTTACTGGGACGATATCGGTGGGCTGGCGAGTTTAAAACACGAAATAAAACGTCGAATTGAACTGCCAATGCTGAACACAATGGGGCTTGGAAAGTCGGGTCTCTTGCTCCACGGTCCTCCGGGAACGGGAAAAACTCTCCTGGCGAAAGCTGTCGCTACCGAGTGTCAGCTCCATTTTATGTCCGTCAAAGGACCCGAATTATTAAACATGTACGTCGGACAGAGCGAGAAGAACATCAGACAGGGTAAAAAAATCTTTTTTGTTTCTTTAAGGAGGTTCACGTGTTTGTTCGCCCGCGCGCATTCGTTTTACGTGTAAAGTTGAGGCAAAAATCATCAAGTGAACGTTTAAAATTTAAGGGTGATTTACCGTGCAGATGTCGAAATATTCATTATGTAAAATTGTTACTTTTAACACACGGTCTTATGAGAAGTCATAAAAAAGCGATTTTCAAAGATAAATATCTCGATTTTTAGACGGTGAATGTTATTGAAATTTGACCACTATTTGGGTATCATATTAAACTATGCCAAATTTTAGCAAGAAAAGTTCAAAAATAATTTTCACGTGGTAAACGCGCGAACCTCCTTAATTTTCTCTATAAAAAAATTATTTTCTAATTTATTTACTTTTTCAGTTTTCGAGAGCGCAAGAGCTGCAGCACCGTGCGTAATATTTTTCGACGAGCTCGATTCTCTGGCCCCGAATCGCGGTCGCAGTGGCGACAGCGGCGGCGTGATGGATCGCGTAGTTTCGCAGCTTCTCGCCGAAATGGACGGGCTCGAGAGTTCTGGAAAAGTATTCGTAATCGCCGCGACGAATCGTCTCGACCTGATCGACCCGGCGCTCCTGAGGCCCGGTCGATTCGACAAGCTGCTCTACGTGGGTATCTACGACGACCGGGACTCCCAGCTGAGCGTTCTCCGAGCTCTGACCCGGCGTTTTCGGCTGAGGGACAAGGGAGCCGAGCTGGAGAAGCTCGTTGAGAAGTTGCCGAAGAATTTGACCGGGGCCGATCTCTACTCCGTTTGCTCGGACGCCTGGCTCTTCGCGGTGCGAAGACGCATCGACGGATCGGACGCAGTCGCCGAGAACGAGCCGGAAAACGAAGTGACGGTCCACTTCGAGGACTTTCTCGAAGCCGTGACGCGTCTCGTGCCCTCCCTCAGTCCCGATGAATTGTCGCGTTATAAAAATATCGAAATGGAATTTTCTTCCAAGAGATAAAGCGAAGCATCAACAAAGCACAAATCGAAGAAATCGATTCGAGTTTTTTCGAGCACTTGGCGCATTTTCCTCTCTCGGGCATCCTCAGCGAGAATCGTGATGATAATTTTCCATTCGCATGGCTCGTGTGAACTTTGTATAACTGATTAAACAAACGGTTCTCCGTTCGTAATCTCGGAGTATCAATCCAGGCCGGACCTACTCTATCTTTAGCTTTGAGATGTCACAGATGCTCTTTCGCGAATGCACGTGATCGCTGACGGATACACGGATGCGTCTAGGCGAGAGCGGGATGCACAGAAAATCGGCCTCGATTAATTGCCAGTAAAGAAGAAAAAAGAAAACTATTATCTTGGCAAATAAATAATTTATTTTTAACAAAATTTTTCGAGATCATGCTTCACAATCGTCACAATATATTGGTTCATATGCGTATATAAATATATACATTCGTTCATTTATTTACAAGAGTTATTCTCAGAGATTGCTCAACGAGAGCAACAAAAATGCGGGATAGGATTTTCCAATCGGAATTGGGGACGTTCAATCGTCTACTTTTTTATAATATGTCTCGAAGTCGATAAATCGATAATTGTGTTTTCTTCGTTTATGGTAAACCAAAGTGTAAATAGTGCTCGCACCAATCCCTCACGCCCTCGTGATTGGCGCAGCACCATGGATAAACGACCGCACTTTTCGTATTCTTAGCACATTTCTGACACACGTGTGTAGTCTAAAAAAATGAAAATTCTTATTAATCGACTTGACTGTGATTAAAGAAGGCTCTGGCTATATTTTTTTAATTAGTTCAATTTTTTAATGCACTAGTAATCACCTCTGGAGTGCATTTCATTTGATCAGCATCGAGCAGGGCTATAGAATCGATGGTGGGCTTCCCATTTATTTCTAACGATGCCAAAAGTATAAAAACTATCGTCCATCCAAGACTCGACTATACAGAAAAACAAGGTAAGATCAAATTTTATAATAATTTTTTTTTCAAAATTTGTTCTTAAATTATTTCAATTTTTCAGGGTATGAAGAATCGTGAAAAAAAAAATTCGGAGCTATTCTGTCACGTACCAAACTCAGTTTCGATAGCATTCTCATCGGCAAACAAAAAGAAACAATAGTCACATAAGATCCGGCAAGTAAAAATGAAAGACTCTAAAGTTGTTTAACGTTGCGAAAATGGTCTACCGAACTGTTTGCAGTGTCACAGTAAACTGTTTTATACATAGACTAATCTAGCTCTTTTTCTCCCGTTTAAGAATAAGAGCATATATGGGGCTTGCTATATATGTAGCTGCTACCCCACTTTGTTTACCCGAGCTTTCATCAATCTAATCGTACTTTTTTAAATCGTCTGGTGGTGGTGGTGGTGGTGATGGCCGCGGTGGAGGTGGTGGATAAAGCTTCAAAGTCCCAGGACGAGTGTCTATCAGTTGTCTGGTCGTTGTTTCTTTGCGTTATCTTTTAGCATTGGATAACATCGCATCAATGTGTCATCAATCGCGATATTTCAATTTCTTTCCCATTCTCGGATTCGCGATAATGATAATAATAATAATTAAGAAATTATCGGTATCAATGTACATTGTCAGTTTTTGACCCATTGATTAAAATCCAATCAGTATCACTTCCTCGCACAAGAGCTTTGTTTTCCTTACTCGGGAATCTTGGTTTTTTTTTCTTCGCTCCATTTTCCATTAATTGTCCGTTCGGCACTTTTTCTTTCGACCGTCCGATTGGAAAGGTCGAAACTCGTAAATTACGTTTCCGCAATTGTTTCTGCTGGATGAATTATCGCCCGTGATTTTTAAGAACATTTCTTACAATGTTTCAAAGAGATTGCACTCGAACTTTATAAATAACATTTCACTTGTTCAACAAGTCAGACACGACGATACGAGACGAAATCGAAGACGAAAACCGCTTTGTTGCGTCTCCAATCATTGTTTATTGGAGCGTTATTTCTTTTTTTCGACAAAAAAAAACTATATTAAAAAGATAAGTTCTATGTTTATTCTGTTTGCTCGAAATGTCCTTCACGTGCTCACCAAATCGGCGATAAGATGATATTTTACAATCTTGACCTCTGCATTGTTATTTTCCACAAGGTCGCGGAATTCCTCGGAGAGGCGACGATGATTAGCGAATTTCGTTACGGCGCAGAGGTACGGACGAAACTGACCTCGGACATCGCAACGGGGATTCTTCGAAAAGATTCTCAAGTTCTATATAAATCTTCATTATTTTATTGAAAATAATGTTTACAGACAATGGACGTTGAAATTAAGGGGAACGTGTTTAGACTATATATTGCACGGCTTAGGTGATTCTTTTCTCTCTCTCTCTCTTCTTTCCCTCAATTCGTTAGATTATTTATTTTAGTCGCGAGAAGAAGTTTCACGACTCGCGCGCGTGCCCACTCCAGGATAGCACGGACATTGTACTTTTTCCTCTTTTCTAATACGCATACAACGCTCGATACACTAATACGAATATTAAATGTAGAAAAATAGGATAGCTATTATAAATGTGTACAGATCAAACATTTAAGAATCAAGGTTTCTTCCCCGCTTGTTTTTTTTTCTCCGTTTCTTTTTTACATCGTTCATTACGTGACTGCGTGGCCTACTTTTTTTGCGGACACACACAAATGTTGGTTTTCGGCATAATCGCCACCACGGAATAATAATACACTATCGAAATCACTACGTACGAATTTCTTTAAAATTTTCCTTTCGCAAGACAAAGAGGCGTAGAGATAAAAAGTTAATGGTGCCCTTTCCTTCTCGTCTCGATTCGAATACAGTTTTTGAAAGTTGAGAATATTTGGATTTCTTATCTCGTTATTAAGTGGAACGAAACTATCGCTTTTGAATCTTCTAATTTTCGAAGAAAAAAGGTGTTTGTTCAATTTTTGTATGAATCCTCATTCGGTCGGGTTAAAAATGTCTGAAATCGTATTTATCTCGTAGCTCGGTCTTCTCAAAGAAAAAGAATTACGATTAGTCGTACCTAAATAAATTAGTTTCGTTACTTGTATTTACAGTATTGAATAAATTCAAACGGTGCGTATCGCAATTTTTAACATGCAACCATCCAAGTTTTTTCTCTTTCTTTCGACGAATAATCAAATATACAAATAACCAACCGTGAATTTATTTTTCTTCTCTTTGAAGTATTAACATTATTGGCACAATTGTACACAATTTGTAAAATTGTAAAGTCGATTGTGCAGACGACGTGCTTTTTTTCTTTCTTTCAGTGTCATGCATTTGGATTTCTTAATTTTGTGGAAAAAAAAATAACCCAAACAAACACTCCTCTTCACGTACACGTCTTTAAAAAATAAATATCACATTTGACAAATATTCTAAAATAAATACAACGAACATCATGGTAAATGGCCTCTCTGATTAGCTGATATTTTTATCCTCTCGTTCTCTTTCGCTTCGTAAACACAGGTATACATTTGATATTTCTTTTTCTCGACTAGCCGGGAATTGAGTACGTTTTCGTCGTACACGGATGATCGAAATGATAATAAAATTATTCAGAGTATGGATGCGAATCTCGTTGAAGTTAGCACATTTATAATGGAAATTTGTAAAGAACTTCGTGCGAATTTCAACGAGACGAAAATCCACAGTACTCGATGCAACGAACGCGTTTTGCAGAGGCGCAAATTAATTGATATGTGCGCGATAATCGACTGAAACACACAGGTATTAGATTAATAATCTACAAACGAATGACTCGAAATACGATTGTTTCTGCAAATATACACATGTGCACAGGAAATTCCCTATTCCAATTTTTCTTCTTTCATCGTTTTTACAAATCAAGCTTTCGATTCTGAAAATTTTGCGCATATTTGACAAAGCTGTCAGGATGACATAAATTTTTTACAATAAAAAATATAAAGGATTGCCAGGGTGACGAAAGTTTTCTTAAAAAATGCGTCAGTCACGAAGACATTCGCCTTGCGCTGCGGTGAAGAACTTCTGGGCCAAAGTTCAAAACGCAACGGGTCGTTGATCCTCCCATCTTACATTCCGAGGTGACGCAATCGTGCAATTGTTGCAATCGTCGATCTGAATTGACGATGAAATCGATCGATAAAATTTTTCTAAGGAATGCGGCCCGTTCCTTGAAAAAATATCGCGTTGATAATACACAACTCGGATTGTTATTATTTTTCAAATAATTATTTCTCAGCCGAAGAGTCGTTTTTTTCTCAAGATTCCTCGCGCTTTCGCGATTGACCCAGTTTCGTTCGATCCGATAATTGTTTTGATTCTGAGATTTCGCGATGGTTCAACGATTCGCAGCTTCGCTCCAAAAGGTCTTTGCAACGTGGTCGGGAGTTTGGGCTTACGTATTTTTCTGCTCACTATTACGTATTCGTAAGCAACGTTCGAGTTTTTTCTACGCTCCTCGCTCGAACGTTTTCTTAAAGGTATCTTCTCGGTGGTACCGGCGGTCACGAAACATCCGAGTGTGTGCCTGCGAACAAAATAAATTAATGGATACAACTACAAGCCTTAACGTTTGTGTATATTTTTAAATCGTACAAGTGGTTCGGAAAATCCATTCTGAAATAATCAAATCTGCGATAAAAACTGCGTGCTGTTTACCGGTCTATTTTCGTTTATCTCAAAATCTGTGCGTTAATCCAGGAATTTTGTGACAGCGATATCAACAGAATTCGACTAGTGGATAAAAAGATCGTCGTCCGATATCACGCGCAAATAATCGGTGACTATTGATAGAATCGAGCATAACAACGCGCACTATTGCGTCTTATTATTGATTATAAAATGCCGAAAAACAGTTCTATAGAGACTACCAAATCTCGAAACGAATTATCTTTTTCGCAATCGTTAAAAAAAAAATCAGTAATATTTCTCGACAGGCAATTTACCTGGTCAGGAGGATTTTGTCGCGAATTCGTGAAGAATATCGCAAGCCATTTCTAGGTCGTTCCTCGTGATCCCGAGTGCCCTGACGACGGCGTCCTTCTCGAAGCCTAGAGCGGTCAATCTCGCGATGTGTTCTACATTGACGTTCTCGTAAGCCCCGGCCTCGGACTTGGAGGTCGTCGAGCCTCCGGGCTCCTCGCGTTCTCTCATGAGGGCGCTCAGCCTCGCCCTGTTCATTTCCAGATTTATGTTCTTGACGACGTGCTGCTTCGTTCCCTGTATTATTATCGTATTTTCGTAGTGATGATCCTGCCGTGACGATTCTTTCATCGCTTTCGGCGGTCGAGGAGCCGACAGAGGCGGCGGAACCGCCGGTGGCGCTCTCGACGACTGCGTCGACGATTGACGACTCGATTTCTCCGGCAAGGCTGGCGGCGTTCGTTGCTGGGCTCTCGCGTGGGGACGAGCTACCGCTGGAGGTCCCGGCGACGGTGACGACGCCCTATGCAGCATGTCGTATCTCGCTTCCGTACTTGCTGCAATATTAATAAAATAAACATCCCAATAGATCGACATGTCCCAATAGATGAACAATTTTGCCTATGTTATTTTTAATATTACAACTATTTTTTTCTCAATAAAATCGTATGTATCATTTTTCATATACAATGAAGCTTATTTTTCATAACGTTAATTTATTGGAACAAACTCGCTCAACCTTAGAGACAGGCTCGATTTTCTGTCCAACTGTTGGGACATTCTACATATTTAAACGTTTAAATACTTATTTACTAGGAATATTGTTTAAAATTAACACATAATATTATTTTTGGATCGTTAAAATATCAGACAATAGTCAAGATGTGAATTTGAAGCAGATTTTTTTGTTTGAATATTTTTTAAACAAAGATAAAGTGTAAAAACCTTTAGCTGTCCAATTATTGGGACGTTTACTTACAATTATTTCAATTACAGTGCGCGCTCTCAATAGGGCCCCTAAAGCCCCCAAGGGGAAACATTTTTCGTGGAATTCGGGTACACCCGCTCGGTGCACGCTCCGAGCTTACTAACTCTCTCTTTGTCCCTCTTTTTTATATCCGCTGTTCTCATTAGAACCGAATTCATATCGAAATATCCAAAAAACTGAATTTTGGATCAGTTTTTTCAATTTTTCAATATAAATTCTTGGATTTTGCCCGGAATAAGTAGCAGTTTCGTTATCTACGCGAAATTACCCATAGAATAAGGTCTTAAACTCGAAAAAAAAATTCGAAAAATTTTGCGAATTTTTGAAGGTTCAAAAAATCTTCAAAACATCATAACTTTTTGAAAAATGCATGTATTAACATAATTCCTGCCTCATTTGCTTCGTTTCCAAAAAATCTTGAAAAATCTCCCTTTAACAAAGTTGATTCCATCAAGAGAAAAGAAAGATATCGCAAATTGAAATTTTCATGGGTCTACGAGACACAGTGTGATTGATCAAATTTGAAAAAAAATTTTCTTTCAATTTTAAGAGTCTATCTGATCGAAAATTTCCCGTAGGTACCAAAAATGCTATTTCTTTGGGTCGTAATCGAAGAATTCATATCGAACAAGCCAAAAAAACTGATTTTTGAATCAGTTTTTTCAATTTTCCATCATGAATGCTTGGATTGCGTCCCGAATAAGTAGCATTTTCGTTATCTACAGGAAATTTCCGATCGAATACGATCTTAAAATCGAAAAAAAAATTCGAAAAATTTTGTAAATTTTTGAAGGTATACTTTCCCTTTCCACCATTTTTTGAAAAATTTTCAAGACGTCATAACTTTTTTTTTAATGCATGTATTAACATAATTCCTGAGGCGCCATTCGCTTCGTTTCGCAAAAATCTTGAAAAATCACCCGTAATAAAATGAATTTCATCAAGAGAAAGAAAAAATAACGTATATTGAAATTTTCATGAATCATATCGAAGCATCGGCCCTATTGAGATCGCACGTAATAAAATAGAAAAAAGGTGTATCCGTGAAAAGATACCTTTGTTATTCTGATGATTTTCACTGGAGGAGAGAATGACAGTTCCCGCGGGAGGGGGCGGAGCATTCTCTTTTGGAACTGTCAAGTGACGGCTGTTCCTCGTGTGACTGTTCGGGGGTGTTGGAGAAGGCGACGGCCTCCTCGGTGGTAACGATGGCACGATCCTCGGCACTCGGGGCGGAACCGGTGAGCTCATCGGACTCGAGTCCTCCTCGTCGTCCGAATCGTCGCACATCAATCCACAATTCCCGTTGCACAGCTCCATTATATCCTAAAACATTGAAAAATCAAAATTCCAATGTCACTCTCTCTCTTTTCTTTCTCTCTCTCTCTCTCTCTCTCTCGCAAGTATTACGATGAGAATTTTTTCGTTACTGGAATAATTGGAAAAATGAAAATGAAATTATTATCAAAAAAATACTGTATTTGAAAAACAGTGTTTCCTTTGCAATTAAAAAGAGAGTAAAAGAACGAAATGACGGTATAATTTGCATTCAACCCACTTGGACAAAGCGTATATAAGGAGAAAAAGAGAAAAAAATGCGCAAAGCAAAAAAAAAGCCTTTAACGCTCTCTTCACTTACCTGCGATTCGTGTATCCCAATAATAATAATAACAATAATAATCACATTATATACATAATCGACTGACGATTAGTTTATCTTGAAAAAAAATCATGCATCGAGCATATGACCCGGATGAGTAAAAAATTAATGAAAAAATAATCGGTGTGTATGACGCATTTTTTTTCTTCTAAATATTGAATGAATAATACATGCGGCAAAAAAATAATTAAACACGTACAATCCCCGATGCAAGTCACAAATCACAAAAAAAACTGACACAAAAGCTCATTGGGATTGTATGAAAAAAAAATTTTTACAAATTATATATATTTTAATAATAAAACTTAACGTTACTTATGAGTAAGACTAGATTACGGTTTAAATAACGATCAACGAAAAATGAAGGTAAACGTACAGAAAGTGTAGAACCAACGCAACATAATCGTAAGACAATATAATATTTATTTCAAAAAATTATTCTTCGATGTCTAATATTTTACAATAAGTAAAAAAAAGAGAGAAAAAAATCATGTACACTAGAAATAAAGTTTACTAAATTTATCTAAAAGTCACCGAGACCGACAAGGGAAGAATCCGAGGCGCGACGATACTCTCTCTCTTTCTCTCATCGTTCGCGAAAGTTGGCGAGCCTCGGGGATTCTCGTAATTCGATTTGTCGATCTACCCTTTAATAGAAAATATCTTTTTTTTTTCGTTCAATAATACTAAGAGCTCACTTTGACTCTTTAAATACGAAATTCTCCAACTCGACCATAGGAAAATAATAAATGGCGAATCGCATATTATGCACTTTTTTCGACAATTCGAATCACATTTTATTTTTTTTATCATATATAAGACCTCGTCAGACTCCTCGATACGAAATACGAAAATACTTTGTCTTCTTCCTTTCATTTCTTTCCTTCATTCATTTCATTCCTTTTCATTTTTTAAATAATTATACGGTTTTCCTCGAATACTCATCGTTACAGATTACATTTAATGCAAAAATGTTACAATGAAAAAAACAAAAGAGATGCCAACGACTTTGTTGAAATTCACATCAAAGTTATTATCAAGAAAAAAAAACCACGAAAAGAGAACATTTGCGGTTTTTTCAAATATTTTTCCATGCAAGTTCGATGATGCGAATTCCATCGAGATAGAAGTATAAACCGCTCTTTTATAAATCAAAGAATAACAGAAGTTCAATCATCCTAATCGAGGCACTCGTTAAATTTTTCTGCAGCCCTCTCGCCTTTTATACTGGCATAAAAAATAAAATAACATTCATTTTTTCGCGGAGTTGTACTCCAAATTTTCAAAACGCATTTTTTCTTCGACATACTTTTAATTCTATTCTCTTTCCTTTTTCATTCTACGTTCTCATAATACTTATTTGCGACGTATGTCTCATAAATTATATAATTGCCTATTTCCATTGCCATGTTACCGTTGAATTTTCATCATTGTTTGTTTCATCATTTTATCATTTTTTTTGTATTATGCAGCTCCCAAGATCCAAGGGCCAACTCGAGACATTAATTATTTCGTGCTTAAAAATAAAATAAAAAAAGTAAACCGGGCAAAAGCAACGGGCGTTAGCGCCATTCTGCATTACCTTTCAAAAAATTGTCGAAAACTCTCTTTTCAGTCTCTTGCACCGTATGGACAAATGGAACGTAAACGAGAAAAAAAGGTGGAAAAATGTTCGAAAATGAAAACCTGATTATTGTTAGATGATTCTTGAAAATTAAGGGGGAAAATGATAATAATTTGCGAACGATAGCTCATACAAGCTGATGCTGAAGTAGCTTAAAATGCACACGAGAAATCTCGTTGAAATTCGCATAGTTGAAGGGAAATAAAATTTTTAAATAGATTTTTTTGCTCGAGGTAGTGATTGGGAATAAATTGTTTTATTCCCCTCGGGTTCTAACGATGCAAACTTCAACGAGATCACGAAACCTACCTTGTTCCAACGTAATCTTGATCAAATTAATGCGAGCGACTAATCGATGCAATATTCTAGGAAAAATAATGATCGCGACGTTTCTAAACGAAGCTGACTTCACGATGACATTTTTTAGTACCAGGGAAATAATTTGATGCAAAAATGAAAGTTGGCAATGAGGCGTTGTCAGAGAGAAAAAAAAACAAACAAAAATGATGAGGCACATTTATCGTCTCGTTGAAATTTGCATCAATGGAAAGCAGCAAAAAACAGATGGAATCTCCCGAGAAAATGTAATCTGAAGAAAAGATTTCTTTTCAATAAAATACTCGATTTTTTTCCCAAAGATGCAAATCTCAAGACTTACTCTTAGGAGATACTGTATACATAGGGTCCGAATATCTGTTCTCTTTTGCAATTATTTTTTTATGGAGGAGAGATTAGCAGATCCTAGTCGGATACCTCGGTGTCAGGGTCGAGATCCCTCGTAGGGGTCGAGGCGTTGCTCGCGGATGCGGATTGGGCGCCAGGTCGATGGGTTCTTCGCGGGTCAAAAGGATCCACGACTATCTGCTCGGTTCCCTTGATCTCGGCTCGACAGAACGGACAACCCTGTCCTTCCGAATCCTGAAAAGAACAATCGGACTTGAACGCCACTGAATAACGTCACACAAAAAGGAATGAGCGCACAAAACTAACAATGAGAATTTAACAACGAAAGAGAGAACAAGAGGGAATGAAGTAAGAAAAATCCGGACAGTCGGACACTCTTGACAATTCGATTAAAACTTTTGCAAAGTTGCACTTTCAGATCCGAGAAAAAGAAGAGCGAAATTGACACTTCCCGCGGGTCAACGTTCAATAGAAAAGCTCGAAAGCGCTGCGCTTTATCCTTATTCTGGAACAACCCTCGACAATACAGTGTCACATTTACGTCAGGGAGTACGTCGAGCGTTCCCAGTAGCGAGATACGAGTACGTACACACGGAGACTCGAGCTTCTATTTGTATAAGCTTTAATGATGCTAGAGGCAACCCAGATTCAAGCTGGTTGCAGCGATGTAAAATTGTTGGCCTCGTTTCTGACTCCTTTTTCCCTTTCTCTCTCTCTCTCTCTCTCTCTCTCTCTCTCTCTCTCTCTCTCTCTCTCTCTCTCTCTCTCTCCTTTACTCTTCATAATTTCGTATACACACGCGATTCTGTCCCATATTCGCTAGTCGAGTGATCCATTACATTGCTCTATTTCATCGTATTAAATTAATTTCCAAGAGGGCAACTGTGAGACTCCTTTTTTTAATTTCAACCTCGAGATGACAAATATACCAAGCGCGAGTGAGCGTCGTCATAAAATTATAAAACATTGAACATTGATTTCAGAGTGAATGGAACACGTCGGAGGAAATTGAAATAAATCTTGTCGCGCTTTCGATACGTTTGAGCATCATAAATTGTGAAAATCAAAGTAAGCACTGCTACCTGCCAAGCTGTGAGACATGGCGTGCAAAGTAGATGACCGCACGGTTCTATTCTAACATCCTTGTCGTGCTCCGCGCAGATTTTGCACAATTGAAACGTGCTCCCCATTTCGCAGTACAATTCGTACTGCTCCGCTGTTACTTTTATGTGTTCCTCCGGTGTTGGCTGCACCGCCCACGTCAAGTCTGGGTTTATGTTGCGACCGTCTGGATACAAATAGCTAAAAAAATATTGAACATGTATATTTTGCAATGAAAGTTTTTTTGCAATAATGTACCTAATTATGTTTTTTTTTGCATGTATCTTTTTCTTAATCTTTGAAAATGTTTCTTTTTTCGAAATATGTTTTCTATACTCTTTGGAGTATTAAAGAAACTTAATAGACGTGTTATAATCGTGAATTTAAACTACTTTAAAGTACTTAAATGTGTAGATTATGCACTTGGTTAATCAATTTAGAGAAAACAATGCTTTTCGTGGAATTGTCTCGTTTTCAGGACACTTACAATCCTTCCCGATATCCGTCGAGGAGAGCTTGACAGAGGCTTTTGTTGTGTGGAATTGTTTGGAGGATGTCGCCGTCGGAAGTGACGTAACCGATCGCCCACTGACCCAATCTCGTGCAGCTCAATCGAAACACGTAACTTCCAGGTTTCGTGATGCAATATTTCTGCAAGCGCGCCTTGACCTCGTCGTACGTCAGGAACGCGACGTAACCCGGATGCGTAACCGCGAGAATTTTCCAATTTCTCAGCAACGTCGACCATGGCTGAAACAACCTAAAAAATCGAGAGAGAAAAATTTTAATAAATGTACGCGATTCCATTTTTATACGAAGCAAAATGGGGTGCAACGTGTTACCTCGTAAATACGTCAAATTCGAAATTCGAGATGTAATCGTTGCACGTTAGGTCTATCGTCGATTTCAGCGCCATGGCTTGGAGTCCAGAGCTTATCGGATGGACCTGATTGAGTTCGTGTCTGAATATATTCCATGGTACGAGTGTGCTGAAATCACGTGATACAATAATTAGAATAAAAATAAAACAGAGTAAAAGTAAAATGGTAAAAATAAAATGATAAAAAAAGAAGAAATAATGATGGGAAGTGTGCAGAGGTGCACTCGGGAACGATTACGAGTGCCTCAATGAACAGTAAAAATAAATACGAAGAAAAATAAAAAGTTTAAGTTCGCTAATTGACGGGGAGTAAACCGAGTTATTTATCATTTTATGCCGATAAAGACCGCTATTATTATATACTGCCGACCCCGATGACCAGCTTATCATGCACCACTTTGATCCCACACGCTAATTTAAAAACTCTTATGTACACACGGAGTACTCGTGCGATTTTTATGCCGAAGGTGTATCGATCTTGAACGTGTTGCATTTTTAACGCCATGAGTGTCGCGTTGCTTAGCAAAACGACACAAAGCAAACTGTCGACTGCATCGATATTAATGGTGAAACCGAGGTCGAGAATATACAGTGTCCCGAGTCATATTTTTCTTTTTCTTTACGATGCATGAGCGATATTTTTTTAAATATAAACATTTTATAAATTTTTCATATTTTGTTCTTAAGGTAGTACATCCACGAAACGATTTTTTTAGGAATTTGATAAAATTTTGCATAAACTATCTTTGATGCCATATGCATATGTGTGTTAAATTTTGAG